>CAEGAE010011365.1:0-12701 GCA_903067095.1 Girardinus metallicus | reverse complement strand
TATATATATATATAAAAGCCCAGAAAGGCACGCAGACATTAGACACAAGCACTTCCAAAAAAAAAAACAAAAAAAAAAAACAAACCCAGAGCTAAAAGCCAAATATAAATCAAACATTCCCACATGAAATTTCTACAAGAAATAAGTCTGACCTTCCCCAAATATAACTTGGCGTTTGCTGGGGTTTGTTTTAGTAGACGACTACAGATGCAATGAAGTTGTTCCAGTAACAGTCTCTTCTGCTAAATAAAAAAATAAAACATAACCATGTTGGGAGCATCTGTGATACTGGGCAGAAGGGCTCTATGCCCGGCATGTTTTATGAAGACAAAGACTGAACTTCAAACATGTGTAACTTTCTGATTTGTATTATTTGATTCAACATTTTGCCTGTTTTTTTTTTTTTTTTGTTGTTTTGGTTCGTTTTTTTTTTTTTTTTTACAGTGTGCCAACATTGAGTACCTGCCTCTACTTCCAACTTCAGCCCGAAAATAATTCCTGAAATTCTAAAATGGCTTTTAGTTTTGGTTGTTCAGCCTAAGACTGACAGTGATCACTATCTGACCACCCACTTAAAAACTTTCTTTGGGCCGTCCTGATCAGAATTTTTTTTTTAAATCCCAAAATAATGTCCTTTATAATACTACAGCAATGAAGAAACAATGTCACAACATTGTTCACACATATTTGAAAAAGTAAAAAAAAAAAAAATCAACATCTATTAATATTTTTGACATTTTTTTAGAACTAAATCATTGTAATCAAACATTTTATTCATTTTAAGAAGCCGTTTGAAGTTTCTGCATTTCAGAGGCAAACAAGTCGTTGAAAAATAAGCTAAACTTTAAAACTTTTCTCCTTGTTGCCTAGGATTTACAGAGGTACCATACACCCATGAGATCTTGGTATTACCTATATATCACTGCCACCAGGTCTGCATTTCCTTTTTTTTTTTTCTTTTTCTCTAAGAGACAATCTTTTTCTCCAAGTATGTCTATAGTCGTCCCATTCATTAAAGCGGCTATGAAAGCCCAGCTAATGGATATGAAAGTCAGATCAATCTCGCCAGGAAAGGGAAGATTAGCGCGGCATGAGTCACCATATTCCTCCATCTTGACAACCATGTCATGTCTCGCAGCCTCTCCTGAGAGATGGCCGATTGATGCTTTATCTTTCATCAGCTCAGCTTTAATCTGACGGCTCCCATCTTTCATAACCATATCCGCAAATAACAAAATAAATAAATAAATCACTCTTCTTCCCCTCCACCTGTGGAGATTGCTTTTACAGGACGCCACCACAAAGAAACAGGAAGGGGGTGGGGGGAGACTAAAGAGAGGATCTATTGATCAAATTCTAAAAAAGAAAAAAAAAAAAATCAGAGGAAATGAAGATGAAACTGAAGAAAAGCATGTTCTGTGAAACAAGAGGTGATCGCGAAGAGACTTTCTGGCAAGGGGCGGCACTCTTTCCTCTCCTGAAGTCGGCCAAACAAACAAACAAACAAACAAACGGGTGGGGCTGGTGGGGGGTGGGTGGCGAGACAGAGTGCAATCACTGACCTTTGTTCAAAGAAGCCATCTAATCTGTTTCCACTTTGCTTAATTAGAAAAAACAGAGGGATTTTTAATGTGGCCAGTGTTAATGGGAAACAGCTCACAGGTGCTAATTAAATAGAGAAGAAAAAGTGATCTCTTCGGTATCTTTGAGGCCGTCAAGCTATTTGCTCACCCTCTGCGAACACGGCCAGCTTCTCGCGCGTGCAGTCAGACGCCCGGGTGTCCCAGCTTTTCCGCGTTCCTACTGTAAACGTATTAACATTTATTCCACAACTACGAAGCAAGATAACAACGTCTGCGTCTGTTCTTTGTAAAATATGGCAATTCAGTAATGTATGCTTTTTTTCTCCCTCTCTCTCCTCTGCGGCTGTTGGCTTTTCCCCACTGAAGGCTCCTGAGTCCCCACGCAGATGCTGATTAACTACCGCTTTACAGGATCAACTGAGGAAACATGTGTGCCCTTGAGGTGGCTAATACATTCATTTCCTCTTTGACTTCGACTGTTAAAAGAAGACAGTACAGCTGCTCTGGCACAACTAGTTTTCCCGTATGGTTTAGTAAGCATTAGGAGGGATGATGATGAGAGAAGGCCAGCGTCAGCTGAAAAAAAAAAAAATCTGTAATTTCACAGAAACTTAAGAACGTAAGCTAATTTAGAAAACAAAATGGGAACATGTTTTAAGGAGTAAACCGTTAGTAAATAATCTAAAGCAGTTTTATTTTTTTTACTTTTTACTTTTTCTAAGTTGATTAGTAATTCATCAGGCAACTGAGGTTCTATTTCTCATAGCACTTCTTCAAAATGGGACATAAAAGTCCTGTAATCTTCATAAATCGGGAAATAGCTGAAAGGAACGAGCCACTCTTTTAATCTGGCCCATACCTTCAGTCAGGGAAAGTCTCTCCCTGACTGAAAATCTCCAATGCAAATAAAGAATTTTAGAGCAACTGGGAGTTTCAGTAGATGTGATGGCTTCAATAACCCTTGTATGATAATAGATAAGTCATTTATAGAAGTATACAGTCATTGTATTTATCGCTAAATAAAATGAACACATTAAAAAAATATCCATCTTCACAATTGTCTTATTGGCTTTTGCTCGGATGACAATTTCCCACTATATCTATTAAACTCATAAATCATTTTTCAAACGATGGTTTTTGTACGTTTTGAAAAACTGCGTGTTGATTTTGTAACTCCAAAGCATCTAACAATATCCTGTTTTTGCATACAATTGCTTAATGTCACATTTAGAGACGTTTTACACGCTTTACGTCTGTTGTGACTTGAAAAGACGAAAAGCCTAATTAACAGACATGTTCTCATTCAGTTTATGGTGCTGCACAAGTGACTCAGTGTTCTTCATTCATTTTTTTTTTTTTCTTTTTCATTTATTTGCATTTATCACGAGAAATTTAACAAACTTAAAGTGAAGTTTATTGTATTGACTTGTGGAAGTGACGCCTATTTATTTATGGGAATGTTCTTCTTTTTTAGTATTTGCTCGTATTCTCTTGAACATAGTTTGTTTTTTATTTATTTATTCTAATGCAGCCTTTTGGGTTAAGCGTCCCTTTCGTTGTTTCTTCTCTGCGCCCGTGTCTTAACGTTCGCAGCAAAAATATAGAACTACAAAAGAACATATTATGTGTCCTAATCATTGCAGGCCCCAGTAGCCGGTGACCGCCACCTCATGTTATTCACCCTTAACCACATTGAAGCTCCCTCTGTATGGGCAGTGTGTGGTCTGCCTCTCTGGGAAGGCACAGGGATCCAGGAAACACATTAGCTATCTTGACCTTGGCCCAAGTTTTCCTTCCACCCCTCGCCCTTCCTCCTCCTCCTCTGCCTCGCTGCCCTTCATCAGGCCATACTTCAAGGGTCAGCCGGCTGACAACAGCATGCCTCTGTCGCTCTCTACAGTGGGGATATATTCATCCCACACGCTCATATATGGGAGCCTGACATGCGTCATAGAAAATTTGTTTATGAGTGTAGTTTATATGTGAGGTCAGCTGGATGTGGTCAGGATGGTAACCAGGCACAAATGCTGTATTTATGGCAAAGTGAAAAAAAAAAAAAAAAAAAAAAAAGATATTTTGAGTTGAAAAACACACAAAGGGGAAGCTTTAAATTATAGTTCAATGAAAATGGAAACAGGCTGTTGTCACATTTAACAAAATCTTGTTGAAGTATATACATATAAACAAGCAAAATAGAAAAGAAATAAATACAGCTGGGCTATATCTTTAACATAGTGGATCTGTGTTTTTGGGAAAGAACTTATTCATGCTTCCATTTTGGGATCGTCAACAACATGACCAGACTTTATAAAACTCTTTCACAAGATGACGTAAAACATGGTGAAATGTAAAATTATGCTGTATAATGATAAATATCTTTACATCTTTAAAGAACAAATGTTTACATGAAACAGTGAGATGATTCACTTTAGCCAAGATTAGCTTTTAAGCTAGTAATTTCACAGTCTACTGCTAGCTACGTTTCCCACTAACCCTTTGTTCAAAAAACAGATAAAGAAAATTAGAAAAGATAGTTTAAGAAGTTATATATGTATTTCCAATTTCAGTTTTTGCAGTTGTTGTCCTGAGTTTTTTTATTTTAGCTGTAATTAGTTCATTGATTCAATTTTTTGTTTGAACCAAAGTACAATTTAGTTCTCACTAGTTATCAGCAGCAGATAAAGCTAGATGTAATCAACATTCACGCTTCAACCAACAAATATGTTCGTCACTATAGATGAGCTAATTAATTTCTTTTTAACCAATGACATAATTTGTAGAACCTGTTTGTTTTAATATAACATTAACATTTTACCTGCTAAGCATTTGGCGACAGCTAATGCAAGCTTTTAAAACTTTTATAATGACCAAAATAATTCTTTATTATTGGCTAAAAGGATACTAACATGCTATAATTATAGGTGTAGTTTACCAAGATTTGTTTGATTAAATTTAGAGTGTAAAGTCAGTGATGTGCCAAGGAGAACAAATGCTACGTTACATTACGTTACATTGCTTCAGTTGTCTTGCATTACATTACGTTACATTACGTTACGTTTTTCTGGCCTAAACAGCTAGCTCAGTATGCTAGGACAAACTCATAGCTTAACCCCGTTGTGCTACATTAACCCAGGGCTGGGTTCACAAAAAAAGCCAAAACAAAACACAACAAGCTGCTCATCGATCAGTTTTAAAGTGTAAGAAAGTGGGAAAGTCAAATGTAAAGAGGATATATCCCTGAAAGCATCAAGCTAGTTTTATCGTCAACAACAACCTGTAACAATTGTTGCAGTTGAAGATTGCAACAATTGTTTGTCATGGGTTTGCAACAAACCCATGACTAGAAAATCCTCCATCTTGATAACGCAGTTGAAAGTCTACTGCTGTTCTCCTGGACCTAAAATGAGAGACCTTTGGCCGTGGGGGTGAAAAGAATCCTTTCAGTGGCAGTTATTGGACTGAAACAGCAACAAGCAGACCTAATTCACCCAGTTCACGTCTAAGCACGTTTACGTGGAGCAGTGTTCGGTTTGGGAGGAAAATAAGAAGAAAAGGAAAAAAGCAAAGTGGGGTTTCAAGAGGGGAGGAATGATAACACTATATTAACACTCATACATCTCATTGATCTATGAGGACTCAATCTTCCTCCTACATATATTTCATAATTTGATACGTTGTGCATCAATAACAACGGCAACACAGGCTCTCAGCACTTATTGATCCCAGAGTGAAGAAAACATGTCTTTAACACATGGGACCGTCTCTCCTGGCAGAGAGATATCCTTAATATCAGACACTCTGATGACGGGGAACCGATAGTTTGCATGATAAAATAATCATCGGAGAAGTTTATATTCGTATGAGTGGAAAATGAGGAGGATAAAGCAAACGGAGGGAGATATGCGGCGAAGAGGAAACGAAACGCTCAAGACACGTGTCTTCCGCTCACCTCTTTAAACAACATGAGCTGGGAAATATTTCCGTGCTGTATGATTCAACGGGTTTTCTGGGAACGGATAACAAAAAGAAGAAAAGAAAAAAAAAAAACAATAATACATACAGTAAAATGACTCAAGGACATGGGTTTGGCTGGGCACCAAATTGACCATATCCTTATGACTAAACGGCAGCTTAGGCCAGACCAATTTCCTTTGGATTTTTCAGCAGGCAGCCAAGTAGAAATTATTATAGCTGTGAGCTTTGGGTAAACTTCCAACAGTAGCTGTATGCACGCTGGTATGGCAAAATGTTTCTCAGGACATTTTTGTGGGTTTTTATATTAGAAACACACATTTTGGTCTTGATATTGTTCCTTTTTTTTTTTTTTCTTATGTAATTCAGCAACATTTTTCTTTTATTAAAGTTGAGTTTCCTGTGCTTTTATTTGCAGCTGTGCATTTCACAAAATATATTTATGCTAGTTTTGATGTAATTCATTTTTAAAGAAACATAAATAGGTCTGCAGAGTCCAGCTCTGATGCAAAGTATAGTTTTAAAAGTGAACAAAAAAAAAAAGATCAAAATCTTATATCTATAATGAAGGAATACACACTGTGCAAGACAAAGCAATGTACTTATAAAAGACTGAAGTCGAATGTGATGAGAAGAAAAAGTGGAAAGTTAAAAGAATGCGTGCTCTAACTCTCAGACTCGTGAAGTTTTAAGCGATTTGTGCGAGGCGATGACTTAACCTTGAGACGCGAGTTGCTGATGACACTTGCAAGTGTCTGTCTGTGAATTCCTCCGAAGAGAGCTCACGTGACCGGCAGTCTGTGTCCAGACAGTAGGAAGTGAAAGTGCTACAGCAGCCACAACACAGGTCAGGCCTCAACCGCAGTTTTCCGCTTTACGGTGCAGTCGCTCCTCTTGCTTCAGCCACCAAACAGCAAGAGGTATTTAAAGACCAACGATAAGGAGACAGCTATTTTTATGTAGCCATTTTTTTATTTGATGTGTATATCCTTTTTCTTGAGGAGTGATATGTTGGCTTTTAAGACTTTTAACAGGTTAACTGACCTATTTAAGTTAATTGCAGGCACACCTGTGGAGGCATTTTAAACCACGCACACTGTTGTCTTTCTTTCTTTTTTTTTTTGGAAAAGTCAAAAGAAATCAACCAAGATATCAGGAGGAGAACTGTGTTTGCATATCGAACCCAAAACAAAAGCCAAAAAACCGTGGCTGAAACTAGTGAGACAGTGTGGTTATCCACAGTGAAACCTGTCCTGTACTGACCGCTCAGCGAGGAGGAACTCATTGCTCCATAAAAGAATAAAAAAGCCAGATTGCAGTTTGCAGATGCACACAGTGACAAAGTCTCCAAACTGTTACATTTGGATGAAAGAGGAAACACGTAGGAACACCATCCCAGCTGTGAAGTATGGAGGTGGCAGCATCCTGTTGTTGTTGCTGCAGGAGGAACTGGTGCATAGGCATACAGACAAAGTGGTTACAAAAAGTCCATGTTTTGGCGTGGCCAGCACAAAGCCGGGATATCAGTCCCATAGTGTTGGTCAGAAGTCATACAGTTCAGCTACTGGATACTGAGAAAATGTATGTAAATTTCTAAGTTTGAAGATATTAATAAATACATTTCAGAGAAATACTTTCTCTTTCTCTCATTATAGTGACATTTTTATTTACCTAAAACAAGACACAATTAGTAGGAATTAGGAATCTGGTCAAATGTATATATATATATATAAAACTTACTGAACTGCTATGTTGCTATTTTAAATTGTTGAATTTCGTGTGAGATTCTGCTCCTTCAGTGAAATTTTCCCTGAATCTTTCTACACACCTTACCTAGGGTTTTCTACAGAGGCCTTGGAAGACCAAATTTTTAGAATCTATTTTCTTTAAATAACAAATCACGTAAAGGGTCGCATCTTTGTCGGATCTATACGGTTGAAATAAAATTGCATTTTCAGTTTTTTTGTTTTTCTTTTCCTAGCCCATTTGCACTATCAGCTAAAAACTTCAACACTTGGAATCCCTTCCTTCCCCCCCCCCCCCTTTTTTCTTTTTTCTTCTCTTAATGAGCTGAGCATCAGAAGTGATTTGCCATTAAAGAGAGGGACACACTGCCGATACCTCTGTTTTAATTTTATTTTGGCTTTATGTCTGACATCGAGCAAGGAGGCATGAAGGGGTGGAGGGGAAGAGAAGGGCAAACTTGTGAGGTTTGACAAAGACAGCAGCAGATGTAGAGGTGTGAGGAAATAAAACGGAAGAGGGAGAGCTATTTGGTAGCAATGAGGAAAGACATTAAAAAAACTGCCCCTCACTGAGATAGTTGCTCTAAATGAAATACCTGCAGATTGCATGTTGCTTTGCATTTGCAGGGGTATTCAATTTTAATTAGGGTTTTGGAGACATCTTTTATCAGACTGTCCCTAATCTCACTCATTCTTCTCCACACACACACACACACACACACATCTCTCATACTGTCACTCACAAATGCAAATTTCCTGCCATAAGAAAGCAAAAATAAATATAACAAAAGAAAGACTTTCCATAATGTGGATATCAGACAAATTGTTGCGTAAAGGGCAACAAAGTAGGGAGAAAACCGTTCTCCCATTTCACTGTGATGGGGAAAAAACAACTATTACCTCTACTTTTTAATTGCATTTTCTTAGGGGCAAAGGTGATGATTCGTTTTACTCCAGGAGGCGAACATGAAGCAGTAACAAGAATGTAGAAGAAAAATGTTAAAGCGCATTCCCAAAATTCACAATCCACCGTTGTTGGACTAGTGGGGGAGAAGTAGGCAACCTGAACTCACACAGAAAAAGTTCCAAGTTGATTTACAACTTTTTCTTTAAAATGAGAAAAATAATTTGTTTTAGGTAAAAAGTTAAAATATTAAAAAAAAAAAAAAAAAAAACGTGTCCAAAAAAATTTATGAAGTCTCTCTGATTACTAGAAATACATTAATGGAAAAAAAATAATTGAATGAAAACAGTATTTTGTCACAAAGTCCAATTATTTCAATGCAACCACATGAAAACGGCTCCTCCCACCCCCTGCCGTTTTTCGACACGCCAACTTGTGGCTGTAAAACGTCCTCCTCCGACCTTGTGTTTTATCTGTGTGTGGTGTGGTTGGCTGGCTGGCTGGCCTGTCTCCCTCTCTTCATTCCTGGCCCTCTCCCATTGTTAGTCACCTAGTTTATTGGCTGGAGCAGCCGTGGCGTACTGGACATCATCTGAAACTACAAACGACAGGATGCAATAAGCTGGAGAATAGCAGCAATCTGAGGAAAGTTCTCCATTCACCAGAGCTCCCTAACGCTCTGTCTTCTTATCCTGGGCAGAAAATAAAAAAATCAATACGGCCATACAGGGCTTGATAAAAGTGCTGGACAGGGAGAGAAGCAACGCTGGATATAGTAAATTAAAGTGATCAAAATTTTCCAGTCGACTCAGCCTGCAGCCTACATAAACTAACAACCCTGTCTCCACAACTGTCCATCAACACCCCCCCCCGTCCCCAATGCCCCCCCCCCCCCAGTCCTCCACCATCACAGCTCTCTTCTTTAGCTTTACTTCAATCTTTTCACTTGATTGCTTTTACATTGCTGTTATTCTTTATTTTACTCATGCAGAACTTGAAAAGAAAATTATACGGTTAAAATGTTGTGCGTGCGCTTTGTGAGATTACGCACAATGCACAATGGAAATTCGTTTGACTTTTAAAATTTGCTTTTAAATTTTTCAGTCCAGTCAAATTTTAACAAGGTGCCACTTTAAACATGTTAACCTAAAGCAAATGATGTGGAAATAGAAAAGTTTTGGGTGTCTTTTTTTTATTACAGAAAGCATTTTTTTTTTCTGCTGATAATTAAAAATCTACTTTGCGTGATTTCCCTGGACGTTTCGCTCTACGTAACTTCACAAGAACAATGTAAACCAAATCACAAATACATTTCCGGAATAATCGCTAGCTACTCAAGAGGGATAAAAACATGAGTAAAATGCAGCCTGATTTCACAAGTAACATTAACGCACAAAAATCCACATTTACCTCATTCTATAAACCATTTTTGCCTGCAAAATTGCTACACACCCCATTCCATGTACATCCAAGCACTTGAAATTAAAACGTTACAGTGAAAGTCAAGGCTTTAGTGTCACTTTTGTGTGTCCTGCTTGTGTTTACGGCTGTATAAATTTTATTGGAATTATAAAATATCTTCGCCGACCTCCTTTGGCTTTTGTTTGAGACAGATGACACGCCACAAGTCCACGGAAAGAGAAGAATAGTCCAGAAATCCCAAGGAAGCAGATTTGGTTTAAGTTGACTGATAATAATGTTACAACCCAAAACAGGAAATTACATCAGCTTGATAAGTTTACTCATTCTCTGTTTGTCGCCACGTACCAACTCTGGTTCCAACACGTAACTGTGTCAGGATTTTGATTTCTAAACTCCTGTAAAGTTTTGCCAGTAAGTTAAAATATTTCTTAGTCTGCTTGTCCTGAGTGGTCATTAATTATTTACATTAGGAGCAGAGGCAATGTTATATATGTGAGACAACTGTCACTGCAAAACCGGGTTTTCCAATTATTTTAAAGCAGCACCTGAACGACTCTAGAGATGACATTAAACTAGAACCTGATCTATCTCTCCAACCTATATACTTAATTTCAACCTGAATGAACCTCCTGCACTCATCCGTCCCTATTTTTCTGCAGACTTTGTCTTTAACACTTCACTGATGCTGAAAACAGCTAACTTGGTAGCACTTCGTATGTCAAAGAATGACATTTTGAGTTTCCGTCTAGTAAAAACTACAGTTCTGACCACCAGGTGATTTCTCTGCTTCGCCTATGCAAGTCCAGAAATCCCAAGGATTTCTGGACCTGATAATCCTATCAATCAAACCTTATAAACACAAACTACATTAATTAAGTTACAAACAGGTGTGTGTTGCTGTGTGCATGCCTGGGTCATTGGAAGAGACAGCAGACTGTTGAGGCTTCAGAGCAGAGGAGGGGTATCAGAAAAACTCAAGTCTGCAGCTCTTTCTTCTTGATGAATTTGTATCTTTTAAGAGAAATGCTAAGGTTTTTGCAATCTTCTCTGTTAAAATAGATTTGGTAATTAATTTTGCTCTAAACCCTAAACCTTTACTCAAACAGAGTTTCCTAGGATCCATTGAAACAAATATCTTTGTTAAAATCTCACACTGGATTTTTCTACCAAACCGCTTCGATGCCAACACTCGCTACATTTTCATCACAAATGTGCACAAAACTTTGTCAATATTCCACTAATGTCGAAAAAACAAAATTTCGCAATTGTGACGATTTCGCAATAAAAATCACGTGAATAAGTTTGTTCACGCGATGTCAAAAAAAAAAAAAAAAGCGCGCTACGCCGTGCTCCTCCTACCACTTCCTGTCGTCTTTTCCGCCAGTAGTAACATACGATTTTCGATCAAGTGACTCAAGTGTTCCCATTGTAGTTTTGCAAAATACACTAATTTCGGTACAGCTGGAAAAACCACCTCATCCTGGGACAAAAACGTATCAAAAAAAGATGAGATTCTTCCCGTGTTTCCATTAAGTGAATTTATTTTCATAATTCCAATTTGTGTAACTATGTCATCAATGGAAATGCAGCTACTGAGGACCTCATGAAGAACCAATAACCAAGTCAAAAATGTACGTGGACTATATTTAAGATGAAAAACATCAGAAGAAACATTGAAATTCAATGAGAATACAGTCGGATTTTCAGCTGAATAACACGGACTGACCGTGTCTTAAACAATATAGGCTGAACTCATGAATTGTTCAGCTTGTCGTAAAGGTTAGCTTGCTAGCTTTTAACTAAAAATGGCTGACCTTACACCAGCAACGTTTAACATGGTTGATATAAACTCTCCCGGCTTGTGATTGTTTTACATTGAAACTTAAACAACTTTTTATTGCTCTCCTGGATTCCACATAAACTTAAGCTTGCACAACATATATTTATATTTCCAGCTTTATGAAAGAGGCTAAAGAAGTGATTATTTTTACATGTGTTGATAAAGGTGACGGATCTCAGGCAGCGCGAATGTAAGACATTTTATAAATAAAAAGGGATCTCTGAGCTTATGTCAAGCCCAAGCTTATGTCAATTAACACACTTCAAATAACTTTGTAATCCTGAAAACCATTAAGGTCAGATTGTTAGCCGATTATAATGATAATAAGAAGATTAAAGTTGGACAGAAGGTCAGAAGAAGGATGTTGTTCATACTGAAGCGACGTCTCCATAGAAAACAGGCCTGTAGCGATGACTGGGGACAGAAATTATGTCACTTTTAATGTAAATGTATGTTTTGTTTATGCATGTGCATGTCAGTAAGCCCTGTACCTGTTGCCCACTGACTGCAGGAAACGGCCACAGGTTCACCATGACACCGTAAGAACTGGGTGGTTAATAAAAAAATATGCTGCATAATTCACCAAATTGCAGTTTAGGACCAAAATATCAATGTATGCAATGCAAGAACGGATTGGACGCAATATTTGGTGTGATATTATTACAAATTATTCAGTCAAATAACATATTTGACCTGCTGCAGACTTTTATTACCCACATTGAATATGAGCTGACGTGTAATTTTAGTGGCAGAGATGATAATAGTCAAAAACAGAAGTGGAGAGATGCGTTAAAAGAAAGTTAATCATAACCAATATGCAGGATTTCTTCGTATTTTATCAATTCAATGACAGTATACCTTTCTATCCTGATGTACAGGGAAGCTTTATTCAATTCACATTGCCTTTTATGGTTCTTAAGGCAAGTTAGCAAGTCAGCTAAGGGTTTACAACTAATGCTACAGGATTATTCAGCAAACGGTGCACAAATCTGAGTGGATATTCACTTAATATAGACAACACAAAGATTCAAAAATGTTCAAATTGGAATATTTTACAGGACATAATGACTGTTAGACAAGAGCATGTTGTAATCTACAAAGTCAGACAGTCTGTTTGCTGAAACACGGCATGGTTGAGATCAAACCATGCCCTCAATAATCACAATAGAAATATCATCTGCATATTAGGAAAAGATGCTAACAAAAAATTGATTTTTATATAAATAAATATATAT
>CAEGAE010011364.1:0-56696 GCA_903067095.1 Girardinus metallicus | reverse complement strand
TCTATCTATCTATCTATCTATCTATCTATCTATCTATCTATCTATCTATCTATCTATCTATCTATCTATCTATCTATAATACTTACTATGAGTCACAATGGAAGTCATCCGATCCTGAGGAGCAGACACAAGGGTTTAAATTTGCAAGGAAACTCCATATTTACTTTTAATGTGAAAAGATGATTTTGGACCGCTAGACATCAATGCAGTCATTTGTCTCCTTAGCCTTGGTAAAAACAAATCTCCGGTCATCTTTGGTTTATGGGTGGCATGTGTGTGTGTGACTCTTGAAGTATCAACTTGAGCTTCAGACCACTGCTACTCTTGAATTGGTTTTGATTCACTAGTCTCTCAAAGTTGCATTTATACCGCTTGCTTTTCCACCTTTTTCTAACAAACTTTTTTCTTTCCCTCAACTTTACATTGATTTACTTGAAAATTACATTCAGTGAACAGCCAGCCTCTTTAGCCATTTTTTTTGCTTACCGTCTTCTGGAGGTTGTTAATCTGTTGGAGATCTGTCAGGTCTTCCCCATGATAATTCATACTTTTGTTATATTGAAAATAAAATTTCGCTACCATCTGGCACTCAGTTTTATGCCTATTTGAGCCTAATTTTCATACCAAATACCTAAATCTATACATATTGCTTTGCTATAATTAAACTAACTACTTTAACTTAATGAATGAGCTGCTTGATTGCAAAAATAAGGACTTTTGTCTAATATAACTGTAAATATATAGATTTAATAAGGAGTTAAAGAGATATAAAAAGTAATGTTCAGGTGAAAATTAATAATTTTTCATCCGTTTATATTGTACCCCTGCTTAATCCTAGTAGGGTCACTGGTACCATTCTCCAGTGGGTGGTAGGGCTTTGACAGGTGGTCAGTCCATCACAAGGGAACAGAAACACACAATCATATACTCTCACGCTGGACTTGCTTGCTTGTGACAGTGTTGATAAATGTACCACACTTCAGCCCAAAATGAATGATTGTTAGTTTTAAAACCACAATGGTTTACATGTGCAAGAAATCCAGTAAAGTCTGATCTTATAAACGACGTTCTGTGAAGAACCCAATAATATGAGGTTACAGTTTTGGGCCAAATGTTTGGTTAAAATGACACAATCTCTGTCCCAGCAGCATAACCCAAGCCTCTGGATTGAATGAATAGCCCAGCAGTTTTCAGACTGTGCACGCTGTAATAAAGGGTCAGAATGGAAGTCATATGATCCCGAGGAGCAGACACAGGGGTTTGCATTCGCGAGGAAGCTTGTTTCCCTCTTGCTTCTGTGTGGATCTGACAGAATTAGCTATCTTATTGCTCACATCTTTGTCTCTATCCTGCTAGATAACAGCCTCATAATCTATCAAATGTCATCATCCTTTCCTCTGCTTCTTTCTGACTCTTTTTCTTCAGTGGTGTGACTTCTGGATTTGCTATGAGGGCAGCTCCTAGGAGTACTTCACTGGGCAAGTTTTGAAGGATGCCGGAAATTCTGTAAGCCATCCCTAGATTTTCACGCTTGTAGTTGGTTTTACACTTTGTTATCTTCACCATAGGCAGTAACGAGCATGTCCATGTCCTTGAGTGATGTCAGAAATAGCAGCTGTGCACATGATGCACAAACCACATGCAAAAATAGGGAAAATTCTATTACTGTATGGTGTCTTGGAGAAGCATTTGATGTTGTACACATTCTTTTCTCAAAATCTTAAACTGTATTGTAATATGTTGGGATTTGCTATGATAGACCAACACACAGTAAATTATGAACGCACAGTGAAAGAATAAATATTTTTACCTTAAAAAATCTAAAAAAGTGTGTTCAGCCTTCCTGAGTCAATACTTTGGGGAACCATTTTCTCTTAGTTTAAATAGGTTATATGCAGTCTAAATAAGTTTGAGCTATTTTGCAAAGTGGGAGGCACATAAATATACTTTTATTCAAATTATTTTACATGTCCATCATCCCTGCCCTTGCAACATCATGATATTGCCACCATCATGTTTCATGTTTTCCAATGTACATTTTCTGAAACAATTAGTATTTAAAACTAGACCAAAGAGTTAGAGCACCTTCACCAGACATATTTCATGCAACATGGTTTTCCTGTTGACAGATGGACAACCCTGGTGTAGGTGGACGTTCATATCTTGGTAGGTATGCAGCTGAATCCATGAGGTGTCCATTTCCATTTTCCATGCATTGAGGAGTGCTCTGAGATAGGTTCAAAACTTGCTAAAAGTTTTGTATAATCTACCCCTATTTATTCTTCTCCGCATCTTTCTCCCTGACCCGTTTGCTGTATTTTTTGGTCTTCATGATGCTTTTTGTTCAATTGTGTTCTCTAATCTAGCTCTGAGGGTGAGTAAAGGAATGTGGGTACAAATGCAGGCTATGCTTTTCACTTTTTTTGTAAAACATTTTGAAGACCTACAATCATGTTACTTCTACTTCACAGTCATCCAGTACTTTAAATTGGACTGTCAAATAAAATCCCAGTCAGGTAGATTGAAGTATGAGGTTTTAGCAGGACAGGAACGTCAAGTGCTATGAACATTTTTGCAAGGCCCTGTATCCACCACATATGTAATTTACCCTGCTGGTATTCTTAGTGCTCATCATTTTGTTGAATGAAGTGTGAACTGTGATTTGTCTCTCCTCTTACTTTCAGCATGATGCACTAGCGGTCAAAGGTGATCTTCTGAGGCAGAGATGAGTCTGACGTCCTGGTTCTTGGTAAGCAGCGGCGGGACGCGCCATCGTCTTCCCCGGGAGATGATCTTCGTGGGGAGGGATGATTGTGAGCTCATGCTGCAGGTACGATATGAACTTAACTCTCAGTTGCCCTTCCTTAAGCTGCCAAATATTCTGATAAATGAAAATGGATTACAGCAACTTACGGGGTTGTGTGTGATTTAGTCTCGCAGCGTGGACAAACAGCACGCTGTCATCAACTATGAACCAAACACAGATGAACATAAAGTGAAGGACTTGGGCAGCTTAAATGGGGTGAGTTTTTGTGAGCTTGGAAACCTTTGCTTAGCTCCACCAAATATAGGTAATACTAGACATGTGTCTAACTGCATGCAGTGATATACCAGGCATACTTAAATTCTTGTATCTAAAAGTAAGGCCTTAAAAAGTATTAAATTCATTTTTAAAAAATTAAGTAAGCCTTAAATAATATAATCACAGGTCTTAAATTTAGTCTTGACAGGACTATTTAGTCCAATATCAGTAGTTTATTTTTCTCATGGAACGTTAAACAAACATTTCAGAAGCATGCAGACATTTTCATTACATTCTGTGACTTGAGGTGGTTGAGGCTACCACTAACCAGTGACTAATATACCCTTCCTAGCAAGACATAGGTTTTTTTGTGTCTATCACATGAAAGTGTAAATTTATCATCAGTTGGCTGGAATTCTGTGCTAAAAAGCTCATCAGTACTACAATATAAAATATGCAATTTATTTTTGTACATTTCTGTCATGTTACATATCTTTAATTTTATTTATTTTATTCATAATGGCCTTAAAATGCCTTGGAAAGCCTTAAATTTGAGTTGGTAAAATCTGCAGAAGCCCTACATGTTATTTATTTAATCTACAGACTACTTTAGACTACTTTTCTAAAATCAATTTCCTATGTAGTCTGTAACAACTAATGATGGATATATTTGGCCCTACTGAACTACTTTGAGCTCTGTGCATGAAAGATGGTGGAGAGGTTTGCGAAGCGAACAGCCCATTTTATACAGGTCTTAACCTTATATTTTGCAGACTTTCGTCAACGACGTCAGAATACAGGAGCAAGACTATGTCACGCTGAAGACCGATGACAAACTGAGGTTTGGATATGATATCCTTCGGAAGTTCTACTGGGCAAAGAGGCCAAATTAAATGACTCACACACACAAACCACTGTCAGCTGTGTAACTTTATCTGTTTGTGAATAGACGTGAACTCTCAATGTACTCCGCCTGCTGCATTATACATAAGGCTATTCAGTGCGTGTTTCTCAGTGCTCAGCAGACCTACCCAACATTTGCCTTAACCTACCTCACATACCAACCTGTTCACCGTGGTTCGAGGAGAGATGCACATTCCTGAGGAGGCCCTCAAGGTTAGACAGCATGCTGTGCGGTGAAAAATTTAAAAAATAAAAGCTTGTTTGCAGACCAAGTGGATCTGCCTGCTCAAAACAGGACAGCCTTGCACTTCTTTCATGACTTTCTGGTCAAAGAAATAAAAGAGTTCTGCTGAACTAATCTAAAGCTTCACAGCTGATGAAAGCGCTGTTTCATCTTGTCAAGTCCAGCTAGCTACAGAGAAAAGTTTTAATCTTAATGAGCTTGCAGAATTCCAGTGTTAATAGTTAGAAAGGCTTCAGTAACATGCAAACGTGAGTACAGATAGCAAAAAGTCTGCATTCAGCTTATTCATTAGCTTGACATTACCATATTGCTTTCTTTTTCTCTGTAAACTCGAATGTCAGCATGAGAAACTGAGCAGCCAACTTCAGATGATCCAAAAGAAACCTGCAGAGAAATGTGAGGTGAAGCCTTCAGAGGGAGCAAAGGCATCAGGTTCAGAAGGAGCCGGGTCAAAACCTCCAGAGTCTGGCAAACCCGAGGATAAGACAGTAGGTGAGCTTTAACATCCATGAAATAATTGAAAGTGCAACACAGTACACGCTATTTTGCAGGGTTGTTTTTCTAACTTATGGATAAATTAGATATGATAAATGAAAATAAAACAAAAGATTAGTGGTAGAAAAATAGTTAGAAGAATTGCACTAACCCACACAATTCCCAGTACCTTGTATAGGAACTGCACATGCTGCATTAGTTTCTTGAAGCTTATTGCAGATTATTACCTTTCTGCTATCCTAGTATAGAATTTAATTCTGAGAAAAATGTTTGAATGTTTTTTTTTTTCTTTTGATGGCCCATATATTCTCCTGTATTAAAGATAGAGAGGGCAAGCTCAAAAGAATGAAACTTGGCAATTTTTATCATATGTCCAGACTTCTTTTTTTCTGCAGAACAGTCTGGGTCAGTTTGCCAAGTCGACAAAACATTCCCAAGGTGGGAACAAATGGACTTCCTGTGGCCAAAGTCCAGCTGTACTAGCACAGTGGACTTTAGGCACCGTGCTAGCTGTGCTAGCTGTGCTACCTGTACTATCCCCATAGGGAAAACAGTTTACTTTTCCATAGTTTCTGACTATTTCTATAGTTTCTTACGTCTTGAGATCTGCAGTAACACCTTCCACACAAAAGAGTATCGTTTTTACTGCAGCATGGTCACACTTTAACCTAATGCATTCACTGATTGGAAAAGAATTATATACTTTAGTTTCCATCAAGTCAGGCTTGATCAAGCTGAAAATTTGTTTATTCCAGTCGCTAGGTGATTTTTTTTTGTTCCGCTAATATTTTTCAATTTGGAAAAATGGTTAATTGTGAAGTGTGCACCCACTTCAAACAGTCTTCTCCAGATTACAAACTCCCCCATGCTCCACTCCTAAATCTCTCTTCCATTCAGTAAGACTAACTAATACATTGGCTTTAACAGGAGACATAGCAGTTTTACACAGGGGCACGCCCCTTTATGGGCAGCCTGCTTGGTGGGGAGACGGAGACACTGATGATCAGCACCCTGGAAAACCTGAGGACAAAACCTCCGATAGGAAGAAGGAAAAGGCAGAAATGGGTACGATCAATTTTTCAGAAATATGACATGACCAATGCTATTTTGACATGACCAATGCTATTTTTGTAATCTTAAGATGTAATAAAGGAAGTAGATTATGAAGTTTAAATTGTCAAATCTCTTCACCTTGCTATAGACACCAAGAGAATTGCAGAGATCCCAAAGTCTTTGCCTCAAGCAGTCTCAAATCAAGAATCTAGCTACTTTGAAATTCCAACAAAGGATGCTCCCATCGCAGCTAAAATCAGTGAACTTCCTCCACAAGATCAAGAGACCAATGCTTCCACTGCTCCTGTGGAGCCCACCCATGGCCATGCCTCATTCACCATCGAGTTCGACCCTGGGGTGTCAGGCAAAGTGTTAGTGAAGGATCGGGTGGCAAAAGTAGGACCAGAGACACGACCCCGCCCAAAGAGGGCTGTTGGAGAAGACCTGAGTCCGCTTCAGACAGCCATGGTGGCAGCGGAGGTTAAAGTTGCTGACTGGCTGGCTCAGAATGAGCTGCCATTGGCTCTGAAAGAGACGGTGGCAGAGGATGATGGAGAGAGTGTGAAAAGCGATGTTCCCGTGCATCTCAGGAGTCTCAAAGGTGCGTGATGAAATGTGTTAGAGTATTTGGTTAATTTCTTCCTTTATGCAGTCATTTGTTATGCCTTCTAATGTGTCTTGCACACACGCCAGGCAGTAAACACGAGGATGGCACTCAGAGCGATTCAGAGAATGCTCTTGGAGAGCAGCGCAGGGCTGCAGCACTGGAGGAGCGCTCATGGGGGCTTTGGGGCAATGGTGGCATAAAAGAAGGTCGTGCAAATGTACCAGAAGGCCTGTTTGCAGAAGAGGACAGTCCTGCAAGGCGTTGCAAGTCTTCAACATCGAAAAGGCAGAGCGGATTGGTGGAAAGGCGGCGTGGCTCGGCACCACATCAGCATGGTGGTCGTGAAGAGTGCTACGGACACAGAGATGAATATAGCGACAGAGGGACTTACACCATTGAGCTGGAGAACGGGGCCAATGAAGAGGAAGAGGCTAGGAAACTGATTGACAAGGTAAAGGTTAGACATCTTTTTCTGTACTTTTTTCTTTATCAGATCACAAAAATTCTTTTTACTTTATTTCGTTTTGATTTGTGTTTTCCAGGTATTTGGTGTGGATGAGCAGTGTGTTTCCAGGATGGGGGGAATTGATCAAAGAGAGAGTTTGTCTTCACAGAGGTCTGGTTCGAGAGATAGAGGAAAGCCTGACCGTCTGGAAACAGAGGTGCAAAAGCAGTCTTCTGACTTAAAGTGATTAACCAATACTAAATTAAATCTGTTTTTAGCAATACACGAGTACACTTCATTAATTTCTTATGGTTTAGCTCTTGTCTGAAGAGTTGATGGTTGGTGGTCCACGTTGGGTGTCACAGTGGGCTACTCTTGCTGCCAGCCACATTCGGACAGATCCTGAGGGATCTGGAGGGGACAGTCACACCATGGTCACAGAGGACAGAGGTACTCAGTTTAGGTCATAAGATCACTCACATCATTTATTTTACATATCTATTGAAAAGTATATTTATACACTTTGCAACTTTGCAGCTGCATCAATAAAAAAACCCTATAAAACCTCATGGTAGCAGTTTTCTGCCTAAATGTTTTTTAGGTGACAAAAGATTATAACAATCCCAAGATGTTTGAAGCAATGGCTTATGGGAAGTTTAAACCTATGGTTTCTGTTAATGGTGGAACTCAAGATTAACATATTGAAAATTGAAAAACATAGAAGGAAGGGAGAAAGAAGGACTGATTGGTAGATGGAAGGATACAGCTTTGGATGTTATTTGGTTGGTTGGTTGGTTGTTTGGATGGATGGATGGATGGATGGATGGATGTAATGCCATTTCATTAAAGGATTTTCTCATTTTTCAGCAGAAATAAGTGGATCCAGCCACATGGCCTCTCTGCACACCGAACGTAAGAGGAGAACCCTACCACAGCTACCTAGTGAAGAACTTAATCTGGGAAGGAAGATCCAGGGTGGATATCTGAACACAGATATGGGTGAAAAGCAGGATACAGAGCTTCAGGAGAAAGAGAATCAAGATGAAAGGCTATCCAGAGGAAAGAAACAAAGCGTTCAAGGTAGTGGAGGTGTGGGCAGTCAGAGCGGTAGCCCAAGTCGATCTTCTCCGGCCAAATCACAGGACAGTGGTGGTGGTAAATCAAGTCAGACAGGTGTCCTGAGTAAAGTCCCTCCACGTCCACTGACCAGTGGACAGAAGAGAATGGAGGAGGCAAGGAGGAGAAAGAAGGATGAGGAGAAGGCTAGAGAGAGTACCGGGAAACCATTACTGAGGCAGGAGAGTTTCACTGTAGACAAACCAAGCTCCAGTGTACCCATAGAACTTATTCCACGTATAGATGCCTACACAGGAACCAAAACTCAGAATAGGGACGGGGGTATAGACAGTCTCTCAATGCAGAAAGACTCAGAAGCCGTGGCAGCTTTTCTAGAGAGCACTGTGTCAGACCAAGGTGATCCCCCAAGTCAGTCTATTGAAGGTTCCATGTCTCCAGAGTCAGACGTAGACACAACAAGCACAGTTAGCCAAGCTGATGGCGTTAGAAAAGTAGTTCAGAAACGCAGGATACTAGCTGGGCAGCAAAAGGAGAGAACAGTGGTCTGCACCTCTAACAAGGACCCTCCTGGGAGCAGAGAGCCTCTGGACAGGAGGGGGAAGAACAGAACCTCTGGCCCTCAACAACCAAGTCACCCCTCAACATCCTTGGACCTTACTGACGATGACATCAACTCCAACTCCCTCCTTTCCGACTCACAGCCTATCTCCACACAAGATTCAAGGAGTTCAAACCTTAGAGGCCAAACAGTTGGAGCCAGCACCAAGTCTAGTCGGGCTAAGATGACACAGCCATCACCTTCTTCTGCCCCTAACAAAGCCAGTAATGTTCCCAAGCCAAGACCTACTCGGACTTCCCTGTTGAGGCGAGCCCGGCTGGGGGAGTCATCAGATACCGAACCTGTTGATATGGACCGGATGTCAGTGGCTTCTGAGGCATCAACTGCTAGTTCCACATCCAGGACAGGGATAGCAAGAAGGGGAATGTCTAGAATAGAGGCTCTAGCACAACCAAGGAGACCAAGAGTCGGGTCTCCATCTGCCCAGAGCGACTCGGAGGCCACCGTGGCTAAAAGCAGAGGGCTGAGCGGCCGAAGTGCAGCAGGAGATTATGCTCTCAGACAGGGATTGAGAGGTTCAAATGTGGCTTCACTATCCGGACCCAGAGCCAGAGCTAACAGTGCCTCCAAGCTCCCTGATAAAACTAAAGGAACATCATTGTATGGGCATATTACACCTGCATGTAAGTGGACAATCTTTCACCAGAATCCATGTTGTCTTTCACTGAAATCTGTTCAACAATCTCTTTGGTGTCAATACCTGTGTTTCCATCATTGTCCTTTTATATCATTGTTCATTTTGACAGAATGACTTCTTTCATTTTGCAAAAACGTTTTTATGCTCATTTGACTTTTCCAAAAAGGAAATAATGTAATTTAGTGTAGTTGTTTTTCATAATCGATCGGTTTGCTCTTTGTTGTCCAAATGTGCTGGTTTTGTTTGTTTCAGTTAATATTTATTGTAAAACACAACATCAGCACTGATTTTCAGACATTTTTAAAGTCCAGTTTTCCATGCTGGTTTTTCTGGCACAACAAAAATGTTTAGAATTTTTATTTTCAAAACCTTAGTTTGCTTTGAAACCAGTCAACCCACTCGTGCCTAGATGATGCTATCTTCATATTCTTCATAACCAGAAATCTTTGTGTGTTGAAGGTTTAGCTTCTTTCGTATCTTCTTTTAAGCTGCGACTCGGTGGCGCCGTGTTCCTGTGGAGTATGCATCCACTTCTGAGGATGAGTATGGCTCAAATCGCCATATATCCAAGCAGGGGCCTAAGAGGTCATACCCTTCGACCCGAGTTGCCCAGTTAGGAGGTTCAGCTCCAGCAACACCCAACCCTGCAGGGCTGACCAGTTTGAAGCCGAATTCCAGGGACCAGGATGAGTATATGAGAGACTGGACAGCGCACAGTGAAGAAATAGCCAGGTGCGTGGGTGAGAAAAGCTCAAAAGCATGCAACATGAAGTCCATTTTTAGATGCAACAATGAGGATGTTAGCTCCTTCCAAAATCGCTGTTGTTACTTTTGCCGCATGGGATGTTTTTTTATTGCTTTTTATTTGTGCAGCTCTGATCATAGTTTCTGGTGTGTGTGAGTATGAGGTATGGGATGATAAACACAAGCACATAAAAAGGAAGTTGATATTTTTAGGTGTAATGTAATGATGTCATTACTTTTACTTGTTAATCAGGATCAGCCAGGATTTAGCCAAAGATTTAGCAATGCTGGCACGAGAGATTCATGATGTGGCTGGAGAGATCGACTCAGTCAGTCCTGCAGCAACTGACCCTGGAGCTCTGGTATAAACACATCACAATTCATGAGCTTCAACGCTGACCAAACATATTTATTTACAGGAATGTATAACTGAACTAACGTTTGAATTTTTATTATTATTATTAATTTCCTTTAGTTGGAGGAGTCAGTATTTGTTGATGGTTTGGATCTGGGTGGTTCCACTGCAGAGCAGAGCAGGATTCTGGCAGGCGAGGGGCAAACCGTGGAGCTACGACAACGAAGCTCAAACGATCAGAGCTCTCGCTCTATCCGTCGACAGACATGGAATAGAGACGATGTGAGTCTGAGCCCCATTATCAAACATCAGTTAGTTGTACATTTGCACAGGCATTTTACATACAAGAGCGCTTGCTGAGGAGGACAGATTGCTTCAAAGTCAACAACTCCATGCAGTAACTCGGGTTTTCCAGTTGGCTTTATTTGATCCACTGACTGTGACTGTAATTAGAATCATATTGGACTGTATGAGACTTTGTAATTTGATTCTACTGCAATAAATTGGACTAACGTATTGCTAATTTATAGAATTCATATTTGGACCAATATGAATTCTATAAAACTGGCTATAAAATGGACGCAGCTTGTTATTTGGCACATTATGAGTAAACTAAATTAAATTAAATTATTAATGATGCCGTGGTATTGTTGATTGCTGCTGCCTCCAGTCTAAACGAGCTAATTGTGTATAACTGGTTGAAAATAAGTTAGATTTTTGATAGTAGCCAACATGTCATGCATTCGATCACAATTACAGCAACATAAACAAGAATGCTGAGCACAAGGTTTATTCTGTCCTGTGGAGAGAAAATAAGTGTTTGACATGGCATTCTTAACTTTTATCTATTCTATATTGGATGAAAAGTCGCTTGCTCATGCCCTTGTCCAATACAAGGTACTGCATGTATCTGCAGTTACCACAATCCATTTGCTCATTCTGACCTCAGAAACTGGAGTTAAATGTAAAGAGAATAATATAAATAAATCAACTTAAACTATAATCATTTCTGTCAGAACAAGTACAGCTTGAACATTTACAGTTTTTTTTTTTTTTTCATTTTTATTCATCAGTTGTACCTTGACAATGTGCTGCTTGCTTCTGTGACTCAACTTTCGACCAGAATACGGCAGTCTGTGGACAAAACTACCTGCAAAGTCAGGTAAGCCTTGTAAACTAACAGCTTACTTACTGGCTGTTAACACAGAAATAAATTACTATTGTGTATTTATGTATTCTGTGTTTCTGTTAGAACTGGACAAATTGGTAAAGTCTGAGTGGCAAATCAAAGAGATTTTCTCTGTCAAACAGAACTACATTTTCTCATTAGGATGAAAGCTCAAAGGTTTTAGGGTTTCACAATCTGCAGACATTGCCAGAAAGAAATTATCTGAACTGTCAGCTGATGCTTCTAACAATAGCTATATTAAGCATTTTTCTTCTATTGTGCTTTTATCTATTTTTATCTCAACTCGGCCTCCAGGATTCTTTTCAAGGATAAGGAAAGAAAATGGGATGAGATTGAGACCAAACTGCAAGCAGAGCATGACTCCTTAGTTCTCAAGAGCTCCAACAAGGTGATGAATATTTATGATATTCTTACAGTTATTCTTTTTGATATTACTGCTTGATTTTTAAGCAGGCTTTTTGCTGTCTGTCAAATATTAAATTATTTTGAGGTTATTTGGACTTTGCACCTATCATCCGTATGAATTTAGGCATGATGCTAACTTGATTCAATAAGCACTTAAGAAGTGAAACAGACTGTTCAATCCAGCTATGCTGATTGTTTTATTGATAATGTGAGTTCTCAAGCAAGACTTTGAAACTTAGCCAAAATATCTTCCTTTCTACAACATTGTTACAGTGTTTTAAATACAGCTAATTACAGCAAAATCCATTTGATGCAGAGTCCCATGAGTTCATGGCCCTTTTTTTAACAATATAAATCAGTGTACAAATTAAATTTGTTAGCTGACCAATGTCCTATTTTTAAACAAACCTTGTTTTTCACCCTGTAGTATTTCAAATGCAGCTAAATACTATTTCAAGTAAAAAAGTACTTTATTAGTGTACACTTATATACAGTAATTGATAATTTTTTTTGTAATCTAAAATAATGATAGTTGCATAGACAAAATACTTAAATCTAAATTCCACCAATTGCTATTATTATTAATACGAATATTACTCATTTCCATTCCTTAGTTACCTGATGTCACTAAACAGCATCAAACCCAAAATTAGAAATACCCCTTAGAATGTTGGTCCCATGTTGTCTATTCTGATGTAACAGTTCTAGAAATCATTAGCGAGTCGACATAACTATTTTTATCTGGCTCAAGGTTAAGACTATTTACCGAGTTTATCAGTCAGATTGTATGTACCATGCACATGGCACACTTGTGCTACCATGAACATTACATAGTTCACACTCCAAACACTAGATGGCATTAAAGCACTTCTAAGAGTATCCTTAGTCAGTACCAAATAACATTTGGTATTCATACACCACCTTGACTTTATTCACAATGAAACAGTTTCAAAATTAAATAGCTTCACTAGTCCATAAGGGGTGAACAACAATTTTCATTTTTGTAGTGAAAGACTAAAATGTCATTTTAGAATTAATTGCATTAATATTTTGAACTTTATCAAAGATATACACTAGTCTCATGTATTCTTTTGTATTCACCTCAACATGATGATATATCCTGTAGGGACTCTTAATGCAGTGATGGTTTAATTCATTCTTTGGGTGCTCTTTGCATTTTGTGTTCCTTTCCTTGTCGGTTCATTGGGTTCTTCTCAGTTAAAGGTTACTGTTTCTTTAAGAGATTCTGACGTGTTCTGTTTGGTCTGTATGTTTGGACGTTCATAGCTAAAACACAGTTGTAGTTACATTTGGTGCTCCAGAATAAATGACACACATGTAGTGGAGTAAAAAAGAAAAAAAGAGGCAGCAAAGATTTTTCTTTCGCATTCACCACAATCTCAATAATATGCATTGATGTTCTTGGTTTTAACATAAAAAAAAAGACCTGCAAAGAACTGTTATTGCTTCTGCGATTGCTGTACTCGTATTCACTACTTATTTCAGACAACAGATAAAAAAATATGGAGAAAAAAGTTACAAGTTTAGCCTCATTAAACCTTTCTCTGGTGTAGGGAGATAAGTTTTACTCAGTGTGTCCTCACATGAACCTGGAACAGAAATGTCAGACCAAGTCACAAGTCAAAAAGCATGTAAAACATTACCCTTTATAAAGACCTCAGCTCCATTTTCTCCAGCAAAAAGAGATTAGTTGAGCTGATTGGTTCAGCGCTTGAGCTCCTTACTTACTTAATCACACCCTTCATCTGTCTAAATTATGTTCTTAACAGGAGATTTCAACAATTATTCAAGACCTGAAGAGTGTGGAGAAGCAACTTTCAGGTATGGGCATAATAGCCCTTCATCACATCACAAAAATAAGCTGCCATAAGAAAATTATTTTATGCATAGTATTTCTGGTGAATTTGGTGCTAAATGATGCCGGAGTTAAGTTGCTTGGTTGTTCTGCTCCGAACGAACAGTTATCGATATGATGGTGGACCCAGACGGCACTCTGGATGCCCTATCCAACATGGGTCTGACAAGTCCTCTAAGTGACCAGAGGATGAGTCAGCAGGGGGCACCGGCGTTGCATTCCAGAACAGAGACAAAGACATCCAGCGCGCCGTCAGCTCGCAGGTGTGAAGAACTTTCTGGCGAGCCCTGTAGATCCTCAGAGTGTACAGAAGAGACGAAGCAAGACAAGAGTGTTACATCCTAAAACTGACAAAGAAAATTACATCCAATGATTTTTTTATATAAAAACTGACAGGACATCCTTGGAAAAGACATTGGTGTGGGGTTTAGTTATTTTTATGGCTTTTTTCTCGCTGAAGATATAAGAAGGTGAGTGAAGCTTTTATCAAGGTAAAGTTTGTTGACTGTGTTGTCAAATGCATCATTTTGGATCTTCAGCGTGTCAAAGGAAATGCAGTTAAGAAAAGATTGAAGTATTGTGTTTGTGTTGCAGGTTATTTTTGTCCAATATACTTTAAAATATATGAGAAAAAAGCATACTGATGGAGTGTTAAAACTGAGCTTATCTTGCTTTTTAAATGAGGTAATACTGACCTCAAGTCGCCATTGAAGACACAAAAGTCCCATAATAGTAAAACATACACAGAATCCTAATTTAAAGGGCAGATATCCTGATTTTCTTTTTTTGCTTTTACAAACATACAGCTTCCTGTAGATTCATACTGAATTTTTCTGATTCCATAAAATATTTATACACATTTTTGGAAGTATTTTGTTTTTACTTTTAACTTTAACTAATGATGTCAAGCTAATTGACATCATTAGTCCAACAACTGGTGTAATGTAATGCAATCTATGAACATGAGTAGATGTTTAGTAGTGAGAAACCACAAATAAAAATGAAAAACACCAAAAGACAGTCTAGTCATGCCTAATCAACTTTATGCTCACAAACAGCTCTAGTGACCTCAGTGGTCTGGCTGCTGACTCCCTGCTGGAGATTTATTACTTACTTTATATTATCGACATTTTTTCCTTTTTGATAAGAACTCTCACACATTTCTGTTCAGCAGGTCTTTTCGAATATACTGTCAGAAACTTAGTATCCAGGTTACAGGTCATTATACATATAAGATGCTAATTTTCTGTTTTGAGAGACGCGACTACATAGGCTTTGTTTTGCTGTCAACAACAAACTGATTTGAAAGACAATGAAAAGACTAATTTGATTATTTTTAATTGTTTGAATATTTAGAGGTTTCATGGATCCACAATGTGATATTTGCCCTTTAGAGAGATCCAATTGTATCAGAACAGAAACCAAACAAATCTGATTAAGTGTCCTTTTTTGCTGCCATAGTTATTTATTTAAATAAATATAAAGTACTTTTCCATGTCTTTCCTGTTTATCAGTCTTTCTCTGTATTGACTTTCCAATCACAAATCTCCATTATGACTTCTTAGGAAATTAACGGGCCTTGTAGGGCATCTTTAGTTACATTTCCTACTAATGTCTTCTCCTTGTGTTAATGTGGTTGAAATTCAGTGTATCAGAACAGAACCTGGTTGTTATTAGACAATATAAAGGCAAACGTGGCTCATGGGGTGGATTTTTCTCTTGCAAGCAAATTTTGTCACAAGTGCCCCTGGATCAAACAATCAGTGGAGATAGTAGGAAATAAAGGGGAGGTGGAGTTTGTTTCTTAGTAGGCTTGAAGTGCTGATAAGCTTGTATCGTCTTATTAATCTTTGCGGGACCAGGACATGATGTTCCTAAACGACACACATTTATCATGTTTATGTCTTTCACCAAAAGCAAGGTTTAAAACCAGCTGCCAGGACATGAGCGGTTCCACAAACGACCGCTAACAAAATGTGTTAGAACCAGCATAGACAGGGACTACCTCTGAGTCCTGCAGCTGCATTTTACTCTTTATAAAGCAACCAAACAGGTGACTGTGTAACGACCGTAGGCTTTCCAATGTCTCGCCTCATACCAATGTTTACACTTGAATGTACCCTAAAAAGATCTACTTAAAAAAAAAAAACAACCTTTAGCCAAAACAGTTTTAATAGAGACAAATTACTTTGTGCACAGCACGCTTTCGCTATAATTCTGAAAAATTGTTGAAAAATTTCATGATGTTTCTTTTTCTTTTTTTGATGTTTGTATGACTTTATTTTGTAATCTTGTTAGGTTAGATGTTGACCTTGCAATACATGTCTCGTTTGTCTGATTTACAATAAAATGCATGATCATCATGACCTATTTTTGGACTATTCTTGCTGTTATTTAACTGGATAAAATACTTTTGGAGAATTATTTGCAAATGACTAAAGCTGCTTTATAAATTGCTGATTTGGATTTTCAATACAAATCAGCAATTTATAAGAGAGGATGAAATTGGGATGGTTTAAATCTAAATGCTGTAGATTTATACTGGGTTTTGAAGTTGTGTTACACGGCTCTTAGGTAGTTAATTTTTAGTCAGTTTGTGGTTGGAGTTTAGATACTTTAGACCTGTACAGTGCATAGCCAAAGTTATGCACTGTACAGTGCGTAGCTTTGGCTACGCACTGTACAAAAAAACATATTCTTTGGCCCTGCAAAACCTCTAACAAAAGTAAGAGAAAACCATTTAATTTGAGTGAAAACCAAAAAGCCCCATCTGTAGTTTTATTAATCGTTTTATAACTCCGTAGTTTGGTGTTGCACATATTGAGCAAGATAGAGTTTAATTCATTTTAAATTCACCATTCAGTCTATAGCACTATGCAGGGTTAACATTAAAACAAATTCTGTTGCTGCTTGAAAATTGTAATAAGCATTAGCTTAACTCCTGTACTAGTGAGGTTTTTAAATGTAGCTGCCCAACAACATCCCAGTGAATATGTTTGTTGTTAGCAAATGGGCATCCCATTGCCTATTTGAGCTTGTGATTCCTGCTTTCATTAGATATTTATCCTAATATAAATAGAGAAGCAGAATTTATTGTTAATGAAATATAAGAAATATATTTCTTATATTAAGTTGTGCCCTTATCCAGTCACAGCCATTTCACAAGAAATACATCTTTAAGTCACATTTTCTCTGCAATTCTGCATCTATTATTAAACAGAGAATAATTAAAACATTGTTACATTATGTTGGTGAACAGTGATTTACTTCAATATTGATTTTACCTAAAGGAAATGCAGTGAGATTCAGACTATAAGAAACAACATGCATTGTTAATGTATAGAAAGTCTATGAGCAAAAATATCAAAAACAATCTATGTTCCCAACAAAAGGCAAAAAAAAAAATCTATTATTTTATAATTCATACATTTGAATGTCAAGAGTTAAGAATAAAACCCCAAAGAGTTTGTGCCACTTATTCGGCTTAAGAAAAATCAATTTGTTTCACCATGAGTTCATTTCAAATTAGCAGAAGATAATAAATTATTAGATCAGATATACGATAAGCCAATAAGAAAACCATGTCAGTGTTTAGTTTCCTTTATCCTCCTTCTCCTCCCAGAATCCCTCTTGGTCTCTAACATCTGTTCCTCTTACTGTGTTCGTTTCTCACACTTTCTACAGAATGAGTGGGACTTTAGAGGTCACCATGTCAAAGTTAACCCACTGCTAATTGCATGTCTCCAGACATTCTGCTTCACTTCCTCAATCCGTGAAAGCTGTGTGAAGATTTTTTTTTCCTTCTACTGCAATCAGCTCTTAGCACAGCACATCAGCACCTCTGCAGGTGTCTATTGGAGTGGAAATGGTTTCTCTGAATTCCTACCAATTTACAAGGTGCTAGAATTGGTTACCATTATTCTCACTGCTTACAGTCATATCAGTAAATTACAATATATGTTATAATTAGGCTCATTTGTCAGATTAAAAGTACCTTTTGGAAGTTGGGAACCTTCTAAAAAGTTTGTCAACTTAAACTTAGAGCTAAGTATTAAACGTACTTTTCACTAAGGCTACCTTTCTGTATTACAAATGTTTCTTTTTTTTGTTGGTCTAATTTTAAATGTCATGTTTTCATTAAGCGGAAAATGATTATAATTGACAGAATTGAAGGCTGCAAAAAAAATCCCTCTGTGTGTAATTAGTCTATGTAATATGTTTGACTAAGTGATAAAGTTCTTAAAATAAATTTTCGCTTTTCAATAATATTCTAATTTACTGAATGGGTCTGTGTGGCTTTGAAAGAATATGTCGCTGCTGAAGTCACTATTTTTGTAGATCTTTCTGAACTACAAAGTTAAAAAATGAGATTGCGCGTATGAAACTGTAATGAATATGGATACAAACATCCATCAGTTGTGCCCTGTGTGATATTCAGTGAAACTGAAAGTGTCGCCGATGATTTAGCACCTCTGTATCCTTATTCTGAATAAAAAAGATGAATGATGCTACCCCTTCGTTGTACATTTACATATTTCACTCTTTTTTTTATTGATGAAACCTTTCCTCTTTGGTTATTAGAGGGAAAAAAAGTCTGGGTGGCTTCAGATGGAAAAGTTTCGACACTGGTCAGCAGAAGGCCCAGCAGAGACTGTACTTAGTTTGGCAAATAAAGTGAAACGACCTTCCAGGGAAGCAGCTGGTCATATTCTACACAGCCATTATTCACTCTGTCCCGTCGTCGTCCATCACTGTCTGGCTTGGCTCAGCGACAAAACAGGACAGGTCTAAGCTGCAGGTCTGCAGAGAGGATTCCCCCCATCCTGGATTTTTACAGGGCTAGGGTCAGGAAAATGGCAGCTAACATCTATGCAGACCCCACACATCCTGGACACACACTTTTAGTATCAATTCCAGTTTCTTCATTGAGGCCAAATTCTTTGTTCTTATGTCTAAACTTGGAGAATAAGGCTAATTCTGATTCTGAAGTTACGGGAATAAAAATGGCCTCACTGCATATATATTTTTACAGTAATGTTCTACAGAGAGAAGAGATTTGTGAACAAGGATAAGTAGTTTTCACCAAATAACAGAGGCTGACAACATGAGTTGCGGTAAATCTTTTCAGTCGCTCTTTTTTTGCAGCACTGATTGTATCTACTTCACAAACCGAAAGCGTAATAACATTTCTGAGCTATTTCTTCCTTTGTGTTTGTGGCTTTCTTCACAGCGTGGTGCACAAAAGGTTTCTTTCAGCTGAGGCTACACTCCTTCAGGCATTCTCTGTGCCTCCCCATAGTGATGGTTTCTGTAAGGAGCTAAACTTTGAAAAAGATAAATCACATTATGTGAATATATATCATTATGTTGGAACATCTTCTCACACTTTGAGCACATTATTCCCCATCAGGTCTTGCTACAAGACAATCAGGCAGAAGCTCTTGTTGCACCTTCATCCTATAGAAGAGCAGACTGGAGTCTACTGTCTCCCTCCTCCCAGCTGGGAAACTGTATTACATTGATGAGCTGCACACAAAGACACACGCTCACACCCCCACACACACCCTCCCCTGTGAGTATCAGAGAGCGAACATGTTCTGGTGTTTCTGGCTACAAACAAGCGAGGTGTGTACTGAGCGTCAGACAGCAGAGAGACCAGAAGCAGCTGATTCAGCTTTTGAAAGACAGATTAAAAAAAAGAGCAGACGGGAAGACAGAAGTGACAACATCTTCCTGTGTGTGGATCAGAGTGTGTCTTCACCCCCCACCAGACGGCATCAGTCCACAGGTCATTAATGGAGCTGTCAGCTGATATTCGGCTGGAGAGACAAGATGAAGCCACCCCAGCTCTGTTGGCCTGCGTGTCCCAGGTGAAAAGCAGCAGCTACAGCGCCGTCCAGCAGCAGGGCTACTCAGCAACCATCCTCCTGCGACATAAAGACAAAGTGGAGCGGGTGAGCAGCTTAGATATGCCAAAATTATGTTTGTTTTTTGGAGAGTCAAAAAAAATGTGTCTTCAACTGACTTTAAATGCAAAAAAATTACAAATTCAGAACATTAATCCCGATAAACAACCAAAATGATGTAAATACATTTATGTAAATGCAATGCTGAGAAATTCAATCTAACATACCACTGGAATGCTGCTCAGTATGTACGCCTGCAGCTCATCTGTCTTCATGAAGGTGAATTGCCTTTACATGCAGCAGATCTCCATTGCCTCCTGCAGGAATTGATAACCTTTTTGTTTTCTTTTTACCTTTACTGCATGTTTAAATGGAAAACACCAGTCTGAAAGACCTTTATATCGAGCAACAGGAAAAACTACTTGTGTTGATCATATAAAAGATTAACACAGAATACACGATTGTACCTATTACACATAAAAAACTTTTTTAAAGCGTTTTCACAGCTAATAAGGTTTTAATGCTGATGGTTTTTATGTAGCCGAATTAAGCTGATTAAAAGTGGCTGCTGAGTGTACTGTTATTACCTCCTCATGCTGTGAATATTTTCATTCACTGAAACAATCTAGACCCAAGTCCCAACCTCACATTCTCAATTCTTTAAAGCAGAAGGGTTAGCTTGGCCCCCGCTGGGTTTCCTTGAGATCTGCCTTAATTTTTAACGTATTCTTGTTCAGACTGATGCCTGACACGGCACAGAGACGCACACATCAGTTGGATTCGGGAGAGTTTCTAACACAAATGAAAGGCTGTAAGTATTAGCTTTGCTGAGTAAACCAGAAAGCATAGAGTTAACTCCATCTTAAAATTAAAATGCACAGGTTTATGATAGATCAATAAATCAGCGGTCTGAGATGAAGATAGTTCAAATGAGCTTCAAGCTTGAATTTTCTTAGTTATTAAAATTGTGCAGAAGTGACTTCAAGCCAGGGAAAGTCTGGTAATGCAAACAGAAAAAATACCAGGCTGAATTCAAGCTAAGTAATCTCCTTCATCCTGTTTGAATTTGATCCTGATTGAGGTTTTTCATTTGAGATTCAGAAGCAGCCATCCATCCATCCATCCATCCATCCATCCATCCATCCATCCATCCATCCATCCATCCATCCATCCATCCATCCTTCCATCCATCCATCCATCCATCCATTGTCTTTTGCGCTACCTATACTTGCAGAGTATTTAGGGTGCATCCAAACATATACATGCCCAACAACCTTGCACACACTCATACCTAAAGGCAATTTGAAGACACCAAGTAACCCAATGGTCATTTTCCTGGACTGTAGGAAGAACTGGGAATGGAGAGAACCGATGTGTACACAGAGAGAGAACAGGCATACACTATTCAGAAAGTCCCCTGGTCAGGAGTGGAGACTGGTTCAATCTCCACACTTTCCTCACTCTTTTACTGGGCTGCCTTGGATCATGTTTGCTGTTTAGATTTGAAACATTTATACTTTTACTCCTTTCACACTGTTGTTGGTGGAATGAAGCTGTCGATATTGGTTGGAAGGCAGGTGGAGGCATAGAGGCAATAACTGGCTGGACTGGACCGATCATGAGTACGTCTGCTTGCTGATGATTGTAAGCTTTTGAAGCAGATGATTGCTTTGTGGGCCCCAGCAGAATGTACAGTATACATGGTATATAGAAATGAAATCATTGTGTGTATTTTGAAAAGAAATCTCAGAAAAATCCCCAAAATACTTGGACTTTGAGCACATTAGCAATCAAGAGCTCAGCTCATCAATGTTTCTGTAACTAACTACAACACACAGTCGCAAGACAACAGTCATCTGTCATTTTATTACTAACTGAAACTAACCTGAATATTTATAAACCTCCTCTTTAGAAAGTGAAATAACTAACCTACCATCCTTCAAGCACTTTGAAAAGCTTTTTGTTATCCTTGTCCCTCTTCTGTTTATTTGTTTTCTGTCGTCTGATATCAGTAGCTAGCTGTTATCAAAGAACAACAGGATTTAAATGGGGAGAAAAAAAATTACCCTCCAGCATGTTCTCAAGTAGGAATAAGTTTTCCACCGTCGTTTTTGGCGCCCCCCTTCCGCAGCGCCCCTATGCGTCGCATTTAGTGGATATCCACTTTTTGCGCTGCTGTTAGCAATGCATAGCATTACTTCTTTAAGTAGGCTAATGCCAGTCACAAGCACACAATGCAGTTGTTGGATATCAGATTAGTTCTCAATCTACAGCAAAACAGAAATTTATTGATAAACAGTGTTGTGTATTCTAGAAGAGGGAATATTTGTGATTAATTTTACAGCAAGGCATAATCTGGCTGCTTCAAAGCTTATTGGCTGTAATTTATTACGAGGCATGACTTATTAAAAGCAGAAACATGAAAACAAACATAATGAGATACACTAAAAAGGGGACACAGGGCTCCTTTATTCTCATATTTTATCCCAATTACCAATTATACAAAAAGTGTCGCAATCTTGTTGTGTTATTACTTAATTAGCCGCTTTTAAACCGAGTTTGCCTTTTTGTGTGGCGCTTGCATTTTTCAGCTTTGAATTAATTTCTTGGGTCAGAGAATGAGACTGGACTCTGTCTGATAGTGACGTCCTGCACAAGGACACAGGACAGGAACTAGAGAGACCGCTATGACCTCTGAATCCTGCACACAGCAATGCTCAAAAAGGGTGCACATCCAGGGACACTTCCTGAACTGTGACCTCAAGAGAAACTGAGCAGGCTGGCAGTTTGTTCATTAGTATTCACAGCTGCAACAATGCAGCGACTGCACTTGGCAAACTGTTTGTGTCGATGATTTCCTGGCATGACCGCCACCGACTGTTGGCAGTGGAACTTGGTCGTTTTGTAAAGAAGAAGTTAAAACAACTAAATAATGATGTTTCCGCTTTCAAAGTGTATTCATATGGTGAAAAAAAAAATAATTTAATATCTTCCCTAGTTTGAGACATGAATGTCCTTTAATTTTAGAAAAAAGCCTTTTTCTCCTTTAAGGGAAGCAGCAACAAAGGCAATGTGACAAATAAAAATGAAAACTAACCCTGTTGAAGTACAGAGCAAAACACTGTGAATGGCATTTCTTCATCACATTTCTCAGAAGCAACATAAGCACCGGGACGTAATTTCCTTCAGTCTTGCTTTTATGATGTTATGCAAATCTGATGCTTCCCTGACGAAACACTCCAAAAATGAAAAATTTGTTTTTCAGTTTAGCCTTTTACTACCCTTAATCCACAGTCTCACTGGCTTTGGGCCCACTTCTCTGACCATGCCACCTTGCCCAGTCAGCTTCACAGCAGCAAATTTGGTCTGAGGCTGTATTGTTATAAAAAGCCCATATCCTGCTCACGTGTTCGAACCTGCTTCTGGTGTGAAGGTCAAACGCCTACAGAAAACGGTCCTTCAAAGGAGCAGACGTTGAAAGAGCAGCTGACATTATTCATACAGAAGTAAATGGAGACAGTAAATCATGCTGGACAATAAGTGAAGAGTCTGCAGGGAGAATTCAGGTCATCTGCAGGTCATTGTAGATCCTAAATTGTGAAAACATTAAAGTTTGTGAAAGGAAATAAACAGAATATGCATTTGAATCTGATTGTAAATGGGAAATGGATTTTAAAAAAAATCTAAAAAATAAGAATTAGGTTTGGTGTGTATTAGCATAAAATCCTTGTTTTTTTTGTTTTGTTTTGTTTGGCTTTTTTTTTGCAAGTGGGAACACCAAATTGCTTTTTCAGTTATAGTAAACTAAATCCAAAAATTACCATTTTTATTCAGGAACATTGTGAAAAAGAAAATATCTCCATTCAGCTGTGAATAATATTTAGAGCTAAACACTGATTAACTGTACCCTAGGGAGATTTGGATTATAAATTATTTTTATTCAGGGAGGAATTTGCTTTTCTTTGGAAACAAGACAGGTATCTGTCAGTGGATGATAAAACAATGTAAACGAGTATCAGTAAACAAAAGACAACTTCATCTGTTATTATTTACATTTTATTAGGGAACTGCATGGGGAAAAGGATTTAAGTCGTTCTATAAAAATCAATGGAAAATTTTATTTTAGCATTACAGAAATCAAACCCTCATGATAATTGCTGACCAGTTTTTACATGTTTCCGTTGGTATTTTGATTATTTATCTTCCTTGATGAGCACAAAGTCTTCTTTAAGGTCTGAAGGCTTCCCTGCTATCACCCTAATCACTTTTTTGCAAGTCTTTAGCTTCCACCTGGTGTTTGCATCCAAAAATATTAAATGGCTTTCAAAAAGTTTCACAAATAAAATCTGAAATATGGTGTGCATTATTATTCTCCCCTTAGATGTTGGGAGGAAACTTGATTCATACTGTAAAACACTTCATATTCATAAGGCATTACTTTGTGTTCTTCTAGTAAATTAATTCCAAATAAAATACAACAAAATGTGGCTATGGCAAAATGAAAAAGAAATGTGAAAAAGCTCAATAGAAATGAAAACAAGAGGCTGTATTTGGGCCACACTCACATGAGCAAAGGCTAACCGACTGGGAAAAATGGATACATGAACCTATTTGGTAGAGAACAGCCAGTCAATTAAAAACCCCGCCCTGCAGCGTTCTGCAGACACTCTCTCACTTTCTGTCCGACCTCTGGATCTGACCTTAAACTCACTAGCAGCTGGTCAAGAGAAGACAGCTATAGTTCATGTTTTCTTTCTGTGCCGAACTCAGCACAGAAATATTTATTTATAATAAATACCAGATTTGGTTTTATGGCTCCTCCTTATAATTTCTCATGCGTTATTTTCAGATCCTGACATGATGCTAACACATGGTTAATAAAGTATTTTTAAAACAATCCCATAAAACTGCACAGAAAGGGCAAAGATGTCAAATAACAAAAGTTTATATTTAGTGAATATAAGAAGTCCTGGTACCGTTTACTCTTAGCTTCTTCCTTTGCCATGTTTTTTTAAAAACTGTCTTTTCTTTGTCACTAACTAAAGCTCATTGCAGTTTGATTTGTACACTTTCTGCAAAGTCAGAATGCTGCTCACAGTGCAGATTGTGAAGATAAGAAGTATTAATTAACTTTTTGTGCTGAAGATAATGACTGTCAAGTGCATAAAGTAACGTTTGAAGTCGCGTGATTGTGTCAATGTGCAGTAGCGTGTTCGTCTCCACACAATCAAGCCCTGCTCTAACTAGCTTCAGCTGAAATTATGCATTTAGAAGACGGGATTCGTTTTGTGTTTCTCACTGAGTTTTGAATTGAAGTTTGCTCGCCACCATAAATGTGGCTTTAGGACCTTCACCTTTCCTGGGAGTTACTCATACGCCTCCGTCACCTCCGTCACCTCCTTCATCTCCGTCTCACCCCCTTGTTTTATTCACTCTCTTCCTCTCTCTTGCAAACAGCGTGACGTGCAGAGGGCACCTGTCCTCAACACAGCAGTTTCATCTGCCATGACTTTGTCTTTATCTCCAACCTCACCGAGTGCTCTTTAAGTCTTTATAATTAAAACTCAATTAATAGCTTTATGTGCGCTGCTCTCTGTTGGTGTGACTCCTGGGATGCAACAGAAAGTGGAAAATGAAGACAGTTTTCAAAAGTAAATGTTTCACTATGCTGAAAGCCGCCTACTTGATCAGCTGTAACAACTGAATAAACACTGAATTACATTCAGGAAAAAAAAAACCCGTACAATATTTTATTGTTTTTTTGTAGCTTGTATATGCTGCTTTTTTAATCAGGTAACACTTTATTTGACGGAGTGTGCACTTTTCAATGCAACTTTTAGAGGAACATTGCATTAAAAGTGTCATTATTTACTGACTGACACTTCGTAATTACAGTCATAGACATTCATAACGGCTCCTTCATGTTCATGACAGTGTCATGTCAGTCTTATGCACACCCCATCAAATAAAGTGTTATCTTTATTAAGAAACTGAATTATTTGGAGCCTCTTTGGATCTTTTAACACATAGAACAAAAAAAAAGGAGTCCTGTATCTAGAATCGAAGTAAAAAAGAAAAAAAAAGTAACACTACACATAGAAACTAAAAACCCAAAATAGAGAAATTCACTGAAATGAAAGAAACCAAAGTTGCCAAGTTAAACTCAAAGATCACAAGAATATAGGTCGGTTTATATCTTCTTCTCTGTCCAGTAACTACTGCACCTCTAACGGTAAATGGGGTTCCCCGTTTACACTCACTCAACTTTTCTCAGTGCAAAGTGCTGGGCTGATAACTAGAATCACAGATTGCCTGCAGTCAGCAGCATATGTTGTTATTTTGGCAATGCTGTGTTCATCTGTGAGGAAGGAGTAGAGTTAAATAAAGTGTGTGCATATTTTATCTGATTCCCGCCAAAGTGTTTTTGTGCCACAGGAAGAGGCAGCCCATTGAAACTGTAGCAGCAGAAGTGAAATGTAAGTAAGTGCAGCGAAATAGTGAACTGAAAAGCACAATAATTTAAGCACAGCTGTGATCGGGTTGGACCGTAAAGTGCTGACTCATGTGTGCCATGAGATGAAGCTTCACAGAATTGTTTTCTCGTGAGCAGCTCTGTGGGGAAAATGTGCAGGCACCATAATGAGCGTCCAGAACAGTTTCAGTCTTAAAGAATATTATGTCCTGCCCGAGCCAAATGGTCTCTGTCATAAGTTTTACACACACAGGAGAGATAATGAGGAGATCCAGAAGAAAGAAGAGGAGGGAAGGAGGCCAAAGGAGCGCTGCATCGGTCGTTAGAGCAAGGGTGGGGGGGTTGGTCCTCCATCTTTCTCTCTCTCCTCCTCCACCGAGTAGCAGAAACACAGAGAGCCTGGACGAACTGTTTGAGGATGTGTGAAGAACCGAGAGCTGAGGAACACACGCACACAGACACACTCCCTTTCTGGTCGGTGAAGAAGCAGAGAAATGGAGACGGCAGCAAAGAGTGAAGATGTGAGGTGGATGGGAGGAATGAAGACGAAGAGCCGCACAGACATGTGGGACTGAGTTGCTGGTTCACATCCGTCTGAGAAGTTTGAAGAAGTAGTGTTGCTCTCATGGCAGGACCCGCCCCGCCGGAGCCCGTCAAGGTGATGCTCACAGCTCTCTACACGTCTCAATGTAGATTTCATAGCTTAAATTTATAACATTTATTAATTTATTTTTTTTTTGCTTCAAAACTAAACACGTCAAACCAAAGAAGCTTGGTAAAAAAAAGAAAAAAAGTGCAGGTTTCTGTAGGATTTATTTCTTAAATGTTGTATTTTATTTAACTCTGTTTTGAATTTCATAAATTGAGTTGTGACGGAAACAATTTTCTTCTTTTTTCAGTCTGTTCTTTGCTTAAATGAAGGATTCTTGAAGTTAATCTGAAGAATGTGAGGAAATCTTTTACATTTCCAAAATTCATTTCTCCTGCCTTTGTGGTCAGGTTTTTCATGGCAGTGAAAATGTGAAAATGAGTAAATTCATAAATAAATACCAAAAAAAGGGTGGGGAAAATGAAAAATGTATTTATTGTGGCAAAAAAACGAGTCTGTAATGTAGGAATAATTTAACGTGGTTTTCTTATATTTAATACGTTTTAGTCCAGTTCTACACTCCATAATTAAAAAATATTGTTATGTAGTTTCCATATTTTTCTTATAAAAACATCCTGTGAGTTAGTCCATCTTAAACCAACAAGCATCAGTTGTATAAAACTCTGCCAGTTTCCAGCCTTGTCAGCCGGTTTTTACTGGCTACTGTAAATCAGCTCCTGTACTTTTTTTTTTGGGGGGGGGGGTGTTGACTTATAAGTAGACTGTGTGAGTGACTGGCCTGTTTCTACCTGTCAGACTATTTCTGTTTCATGACGCTTCATCTCCTTCGCGGCCACACGGACGTCCACGTTGTCACTTCTGGTCCTTGACACGGTTACACGAAACGAAGAGCTCCAAATGCCGAGCCTCGTTCCCGGAGACAGAAACATCCCGCAGCCCGCATCTCCACGCAAAGGCTGCTGAATAATGTTTATTATTTTTGTCTTGATGAAAGCTGTCGCCTCCGGAGGTGCGTGAGCAGCCGAGTGCATTAGTGAGATGAAATTGACTGAACTGAACAAACGCTCAAAAGAGAATAAGTAATGGGACTTTGACAGCGCCCCAAACCGACATAGCCAAACGGAGGGAATGAGATGGGGGAGAAAAATCCTGCAGCTGTAAGCAAAACACAGTTACCTCACTGAGAGATTCAGGACTCCTGCTGCCGGGTCGGGGCTGTGGTGTTATAACCTCCGACAACCCGAAATATCATTCCAAACATATTGCAGCAGCTGTGTGCAATATAGCGCGCGGGCATGTGTATGCACACAAATACAGCCGCTGATATATTGCTTTTCAGAAAAAAAACAAAAACAAAAAAACAACACAGTGTCGTCTCTGTCCATCCTGGGACGGAGTTCATAAGTTTCTCTTCACTTGAGGATGTGTTGGTGGACAATAAAGCAGGAGGAAGAGTTTTCCAATATATTCTTTATGACTGCCTCAGCTCCAGAGGGTTCAACTCAACTAGGTTTTGTTTTGTTTGTATTTTACCTTCTTCTTAAAATAAGGAAAGTCCCACTGAGATTAAAAAAACCCCACCTTTTTCAAGGGAGTCCTGGCCAAGAGCCAGCAAAGGTTGTACAACAATTTCAAGTTACACAATAAAAATGCCATACAACTAATTATTTAAAACAGTCACAAGTTAAAGAAGTCATCTCTAGTCCTGTAAGCATGGACATAAAAGTGCTTAATCAAATAAGGATTTTTGCAGTATGCTCCATCTAGACAGAACAGAGTAAACAAAGGCTCCTTTTTCCCAATTCTGTGCAGGGAAATGGAACAGAGAGCAAAAAATTATCATATGAATGCAATGAATATGAATCTATAGTAGATCACTGATGTGGGGCAACAGCCCAAGCATGGTCTTATAAATAAAAGTGAGGTGTTTTGGTGTTTTTTTTGTCTGGTGGGACTAATCTGGAGCGCTCTGGACTCTGCACGGTGTCTTGACACATACGGCTTCCAACTGTCGCATAGTGGTCCCATCGATCAGGACTCCTAAGTTCTAATCAATTGCATCGACTGAAGACATTAGCATACACAGGCTGATCGTTTTCACTAGGTGCAACCTCCCCAACCCCTCTAGACGTTAGTTTGTTTCCAACTTGTCTTCCAGACCCAGCAGAAGTGCATTGCCACTCTGGCCCTCTTCTGCTGCTCTGCTGTGCTGATGGTGCTAATCTTCTCCTCCGTGGACCTCTGGGGGGACAGCGAGGACGGGATCACAGAGGAAAACTGCAGCAGAGACTGCAGGTGAGAAATTCTGCAAACAGGGTTGTCCCGAAGACAAAGTTCGAAAGTGTAATTTCATTTGTAAAAAAAACTAAACAAAAAAAAAAAACAAGAATTCTGTTTCCCCGGAAAGCTGGAATATTATAGAAGACAAAAACAGTCGTTTAGCAGACAGTCATTGACTCATTGACACCCTTAGCAGAGAGCTATAGAAGTCATCTAGTCACAGACTGCTGCAGCCAAGCATGTTGATGGAAAACTGAGTGAAAGGAAAATGTGTGGCATAAGCACAAGCAACAGGGATAACTGGGGCCCTGACAGGATTCAGGTGTTTGAATGGGCTACATAAGTCTCACGCCTTGTGACAGTGTTAAGTCACTGCTGTTGTAGAATGTGAGGTCCAGTGTAAAGTTCCCACAGTCAGTGACGATCTGGGTGTCATCTGTGTTTCAAGTCATCTTTCAGGGAAGTTTTAGAGAACTTAATGCTTTCTTCTACTGACAGATCTTGTGTAGATGATGATTTAAAGTCTAGAAGGACTTTGTCCCTGTAAACTCTGTCAAAAGTACCTATATCTGGTTCAGTGACAGTAGTTTCACTGTGCTAAACTGGGAAAAGCAAGCAGCCTTGATCTGAAGCTCATAGAGAATGCATTAGTAATAATCCATGCAAAAGGAGCCCAGACTAAATGATATGTATACTATATACTAAATGGACATGCTTTTTAGTACTCTGGCATTTGAGCATAATGGTCTGAAATTATTTTTTCACTGCAAAACATACTCATCAAAATTAACAGGAAAAAAAACATTTTGGACTTATCAGAGAGGAATGCCTTAAGGTCAAACAGCTTCCCACTCAGATGCTACTTGAATGCTCCATAATCGATGTCGACTTATCCACTGGTGTTTACTGCAATGCAATTTTATAAGCTAGTTACTGCTGTGATACTCTAAAATAGAATTTGTTTATTTAATTTTTGTCATTATTGAGTGCTTTTTAAAGTTTCAAGTATTTTGTTAAATCCTGTAGTGAAAATCTATACTTATCAACTCAGCCTTGCTTTTGTTTTCAGGGTACAGTTATTAGTGAAAAGAAAACTCATGTTAGGTTAGTGCTGATAAAATGAAAAAAAAAAATAATCCCACCAGAGATCTCAGTGGAACTGCAAAAGGACAAAAGAAATTGTTTCTTCCAGAATCGTGCTTGCGGAGAACATCCCAGATGACCTCTCTCTCCACGTGGATGGCAGGCATCACATTCCTCTTTCTGTTGGCTTTCACTCACTACTAGAACAAGCAAAGCTCTCAGTGGAGGTGGTGTCGTCTGTCTGGGATTTAAATGCTTGGGATCTGGAGCCAACACCCGGCACTGCAGCACAGGTACGCGTCGCTCTGCACAAAATTAAACAAACAGTCATTTTTAAGCGTCCTAGCTGACTGAATTATTTTTAATTAAACACCCGTGTCATCTTTTTAATGAGGTTAGAGCTGCTGAAATGTAAGTGTTGCCCTTTGGAAAGACAGAAACGCTGCTGAAATCCTCGACTAGAGCAGGACAGAACGTCTCTCTCTTCCTCAGGGTCAGCTTCTGTTCCAGAGGCTGCTCAGGCTGAAATCTCGTGGGGTTAAGCTGAAGATTGCCAGTAGTCTGACAAACTCTTCCGAGCTGAAAGCCTTGGCAGCACACAGTGAGTGCCTGTCACATTTCATCCATATAATTGCTATTTCTTATACTACTGTGACAAATGACGACTACAATTTATACGTCTTTTTAGGATAAAACTCTAAATGTTTGGTGTACATTTGTATTTAGTAGATTTAACTGATGGCTCTGAAGAAAACCCAGTGCAACCATTTATCTGTCCTGAGCCGTATGTGAGCAGTCCATATGAAATCAACTACTCTAATGTCAATAATCCAACAAACAACCAAGGCCACGCTGGTGAGGAAATGGATACAGAAAATTAGAAGACAATCCTGGAATGAAAAACATTAGGTGCACTAAGACTCTCCTCTTGGCTCTGATTGGTTGTTTGTGATTGAGCGTTGTAGCTCTGTAAATAATGTTAGCAGCATTGGGAAATGGCAATATTTTTTTCAGAAATAATCTGAAAAAAATATTTTTTTCAGATAATTTCTCATGTTATACTATCACAACATAGTGAGAGTTTCAACAAAGATGTAAAAACAAAAACACTTTGTTTATAATAGGTACATACTGCAGCTTTAAGAGGATTGGGCAACAACTTCACTCTCTAGGTAAGGTGGTTTATGACAAAGAGGCCACACAAAATACAAATGCGCATCACACATTTAGAGTTTTATTTAAAAAGAAAGAAAAAAAGGAAAAATTTGGTCTAACTTTCTGGCCACTTTGTGGTTGCATTGTGATAAACTATGCAAAAAGTCAATGGGTATGAATACTTTAGCAAGTTATCATAAGAATCAGCCTTCAGATTAGCAGATCCATTAAAAGTTTTCTGTAAATCACTCTGTCAGCACTGCTGCCTTCACTCATATCTCAGACAACACGAGGCCAGTTGGCATATTCCCACCGTTCTCTCCTGATTATCTCAGACCTTTTCTAATAAAACTTGTCTCTGCTGTTTGTAGATGCCCAGGTTCGTTTTGTCAATATGACAGCTCTCACCAATGGAGGCCTCCACTCCTCATTCTGGATAGTGGATCGGACGCACATTTACATCGGAAGCGCTGAAATGGACTGGAGGTCACTGTCCAAGGTAACAACAAACATGAGCTGGGCTTGCATTGTTGAGTCTTTGAGTTGTCAAGCTTCCACGGGTCTGCAGTCAATTTTAGCCATACACAAAATCATATCACCAAATCTGCATCTTAACAGGCCTCCAGAGTGCCCAAAGATGGCTGCCCAGAAAGAAAAGAAGCATTCCTCTTTTTATTTAGGGTTTAATTCTTTGTAGAGGGCAAACCATTAAATATTAATGAAGTTGGAACTGTTACACTAAAATAATTATGTAGCTGTTTTGATGCCTCAGCAGTGTATGGAGCTACAACCAAAGCCAAATGTAATGAGGCAAAGGAGAGGAAAAATCACACATATGTCTGAGAATATCCATTTGGTGTACAGGAGAATTTACGTAGAAACAGAAGAAGGAAAACAAAATCCAGTCAATGTTCTAAACTTGACCAACGCTGTGACAGCTAAGAAAAATAGACAGTGCAGAAACAAACATCTGCAGACCTGAATGTAACGAAGCAAAGTTAGTGAGGACAAGTGAGCTAAACTCCTCAACAACAACAGCAGCAGACAGAAAACTACTAAGTTACTGCAGTTAAAGGCTGACTCTATCTTAACGGTCAAGATATATAGTTGTCTCAGAAAGTGTGTGCACTAAAGACGCCAACTTTTCTGCTGCATCATGTTTTCTCTCTGCTTTTTTCCTCCTCTGACACCCCACAGAGGAAAGAACTTGGAGTGGTGGTGTACAACTGCAGCTGTCTCGCTCTGGACCTCCACAGAGTTTTTTCATTTTACTGGCAGCTTCATGACAGGGACTATATCCCCTCCATCTGGTCGAAGAGAGTTACAGCCCTCTACGGGAAACATGAGGCCCTGGAGCTGCAGCTCAATACCACACCGGCTACTGCTTATTTGTCTGTAAGGAACACATTATTTACGATCAGAAGCTGTATTGCAAAAGTCACATTTTTATACCTAAAATGTGACTTTCTCTAAAATGTGAGAAAGTCACATTTTAGGTATTTTTCTTGTGTAGCTGTTGTCTAAATGAACTATATATATATATATATACATATATATATATAAAATTGATACAATATGTACAATGCCATACCATACAATGAAATACAAACAATACAATATCAAGAAGAACAGCATGCAATGACAAATTATGAAAATATGCAAATGGGTTATTGTTATTATACACCGTCATACAAGGTGATACAAAATGATATGCGTCAATGCAATACTATGTGAAATAATTTTGTAAGATACAATGCAAAACCATGTGATATAATGTAATATGATTGTGATATAATATGGTATTTTATGGTATGATAGCATACAATAAGATACAACATACTATTCATTTATCCTTAGACATTTTCCGACATAACTCAAGCACTGTCATTTTAGTTGCTTTCACAAAAGATTAGTACATGACAGAGAATTCATTTCACAACAGATACATGAGCCATCAGTCTAAAACATTTCACTAATTTTCGCGTAAAAGAGAAAAAAGAACCTGGTATACACATAATAATGATGCAAATGCACTGTCGCATTACAGTCTCATAAAACATTTTGTACAACTCATTCAACATGAAGTGAAAGGTAGTTTAATGCACAAGGACTGAGCAAACAGAGAAGACTGAGGTTCACTAGAACAGGGATGCTTCCCAGGTCATGTTTTCTAATAGATACATTTTGCAGTTCTTCCTTTGCAGTGCCATTAAATTTTATCACCAGAACCGCTATAATTCAGTGCTAAATTTATGTAGTAAACTTTTTACTGTTGTTCCAGTCTGCGTAAGACGTTTGCAAGCATCTCATGTGTGACTCTCTTTATAAAATCGTTCATTACAAAGTAACAACAAATACATATTTGGAATGATTAATCATGTCAGCGTCACAATGAGCAGCATCTTGAGTCTGACTCTTTCAGTGCCATGGCCTAGTTAGATGGCAATTGATCTTGCTACCCTCCAAGCTAAAATACACTTATCAGTTGTGTTTAGCACATTTATCATCCTATAGAAGCTGATGAAGCCATGCCGTCACAGATCTCTGGATGCTTCAAATGCCTCTTTGGCCCCGCTTCCTCTTCCTCTTCCATAGATCATCATCTTCCTCTTATGATGATCTATGGCTGTAGAAAGGGCATCATTGCTTTCTTTATTTTCTGTACTGCTAATTTTGGAGAAAACAAACAAACTATCTGGACAATTATCACTAAAATTTAAATTAATAAAATAAACATCTTTTCTGGTAGATTTTGTACTATTTTTTTTTTTTTTTTTTTTTTTTTTTTTAGAAATTTAAGCCGATGCCTTTCTAAGTGCTACATCCTTTCTACAGACCTCGCCTGAACACTTCTGTCCCAGAGATCGTACAAGAGATTTAGACGCTATACATCAAGTCATCCAGAGCGCAAAGACATTTATCTTCATTTCTGTGACCGATTATCTTCCTCTGGTCAAAAGGAGTTTCAGAGGCACTTCAGTCACAAGGTGTGTGAGGGTGGAAAAGCTTTTTTCTGGCAATACTTATGAATCTAGTTTGGGTTTGCTTCTGTGGCACAGATGGGTAAGCTAAATATCCTGAGCGCAGCAACTGGAAATAGGGAAAATTCATTTCTAAAACCTGTCTGCAGGTATTGGTCGCCTATTGATGAACTGATCAGAGAAGCCGTGGTGCTCAGAGGAGTCAAGGTCCGCCTGCTCGTAAGCTTCTGGAAGAAAACTCACCCCCTCACCTTTAACTTTGTGACCTCCCTCAAGACTCTGTGCATGCAGCTTCACAACTGTTCCCTGGAGGTGGTAAGTGAATCATTGGACCTTGCAACTTAGTCTTGTACGTTTTTTATCATTCAGTGACTGAATCGAATGTATTTCATGACTTCACAGAGGTTTTTCAGTCACAAGGAGCAGAAGGAGGACTTTCAGCTGGGTCTCAACCACAACAAGTACATGGTGACCGACAACGCTGTCTACCTCGGTATGCAGTGTCAAAACTGTGTTTTTAATGAGTGCTACTTGTGATACAATTATGTCAGTACAGAAATAGCATCAGCACATTTTGAAATGGAAGAACATTACTGTTCACTAAACAATACAGTTTCAGAAAGTTCGTCATCATTTAGTTATCAGAAGTGTGTTAATCTTTTAATTGAACCAGTTTTGTACTTTGTATTTCAAAAACAATGTAAAAAATGTGTAAGAAAAGTATACAAAACACAGTACGTTAAGTTATCAAATACATTTCAAATAAAATATATAAAAGTTTGTGATTGTAACATTAAAAAATGTGTAAAAGACCTAGTGGTGCCAATCTGCCTTTTGGTTTGCCTTTTGTTCTTTTTCTTTTTTTTTTACACAACAAACAGTATGATTTCTTGATGTTTGCCTGGTATATTAAGACAGCATGGGCGATCTAAAACTGTCAGCGGTGAAGTGTGTTAGACAAAGGGCTTAAATAGGTGCCATCACAAGAGATACGTTAAATAGTTATGCACCGATTTATAAACATTTCTGATAAAGGCTGGAAAAACATAATTATTAACTACTAGATTTTATCTCTGTTTTGGTTCACAGGAACCCACGACTGGGTCGGGAGCGACTTTGCAATAAATGCAGGAGTGGGACTGGTTGTCAGGATGAAAGACAGTACCAAAGACACCGGAACAACAATCCTAGAGCATATTAAAGCTTCGTTTGAGAGAGACTGGAGGTCACGTTATGCCAAGAGCCTACAAAAAAGCAAGGATCAGCAGGGAAAATATAAACTCTTGCAATGGTCTAAAAGCCAATGGGAAACCAAGGAGGACAAGGAGTGGAACAACCCTTTATAAGCACATAATTACGCTACTACATCCTTATGCTGTCTTTGCCTGAGTACTGCAGATTTTACAAACATGTGCACAGATGAAAGTGTATAATCACACTAATTGACTTAAATCTGAATTTGTATCATTAATCTGAACTATTAATCAAAATAAGGTTTTGACTCAGCTGCAAAATACACCAATGGCAACTATATATTCAGTGAGCTGTGATGAGAGCATGTACCTACTACTGCATGACCAATACAACCAATATTCAACTGCACTGTACATGCAAGTAACATCATAGCAAAAATATGTGCTGTTTTTGAAATCTACTTACCACACTCATTTAGTTTTCCTTGATGATACATTGTTTTTTTTTTCTCCTGTAGATTAAGTTTACAAATGATTTGAATTAGTTTTAATTTAACAGTAAAGAACTTATTGCTGTTACTATGACACCCCTGCTTGTCTTTTAGGTGACAGGCAGAGGTGCTTTATGCAATGTGAATTGTCTGACTGAAAATGTGTCATTTTGTCCAGTTGGTGCAGGGCTTTGCAGGATTATCAACATGTTTACACACATTGTAACCCAACAGGAGCATCATGGTCATGGAATTGAGCATGAGGCCAGTGATTTATTTGCCAGTTCAGAAAATTGACAATTTGCTGTAAGTGAAAGAATCATGAATTCTGCTCTCAACCAGAAAATCCTGAAGGAAGACTTTTGGATATCAGTTTGTGAAATTAAGGTCAAACAAACATTTTCACATGATGCCAGTTTGGTTTTCACTGGTGTTTTCCCGTATTAAACAAAATCATAATTTTAAAGCTTCTGCTGTGAGTACTTCATTTATCTTTATCTCATATGTCATAAAAGACTTATAGATATAGCTTTTTTTTCTATTAAGTATATGGTTAAAGAATGTATTCACCTCAGTGCTTCATTTTCTTTTTTGACAAAAGGGCATGTCTGATTCTTGTATTAGCATGGCATGTGAAGAATACATTTTGTGATAATTAAGGTGAGTCAAGACAAATAAAAGTCGATTCGAAGTTCCTCAAACCTTCCTGGTGCTAAAACATATGGATAGTCTTTCTTAAGGTTACACTGAAAGTAGCTTACATCAACATCCTTGTCTAGATTTCAGTGGAAACACTTCAATGGGATAAAACCAGTGAATTATTTTGAAAACAATTTCCTTCACCTAACTGGTTAGAAGTAATTTTAAAGGAGTAGTCTGGCTGTGATAGCCAGAACTTTACCATATAAATTACATTTTGGAAACCACAGCTAAAACGGTTTGTTTTGGGGTTTTTTTTTTTTTTTACCATAAATTAGAGACATGTTTTGTTGTTGTTGATGTTTGTTTTTACCAAAATGGAGTACAGAAATTTCTACTCTAAAGTAAGCAACTGGTTATGAACGTTTGACGGTTTCAGACGGATTTTAATATAACTATTATATAGCAAAACATTTCAAAGAAAATCTAGCTGAAATACATTCAAAGGTAAATGGATGGATATTGTGATTGTGAACTCGGTTTGCATTAAGCCACAAGATGGTGCTTTTGCCTCATGAAACGACATCTCACTGCAGCCAAAGTTTGGCGCAGTAAGTTTTTTTTTTTTTTTTTTTTTTTGCTACCTTCACAGTGAATGGTGTGGACCGCTAAGAAATAACGTGTTCCTGTCCGTTTGGATTTGACTGTTTGATTGATTGAGTCGGTAAGTGTGCTGTGACCATGGCAACGGACTGCTAGCTGTATTAGCATTTCGCCTAAAAACAAGGTGTATTTGAAAGAAGATAAGTAGATATTTTTATTTGTCATACGCCTTTTTGTTGCAGTTCATTTGTTTAAATATCGCTGATACATCAGCGCTGACTCTCCCAGTGTGACAGCAGGGAGAAGGAGGAGGAGGAGGAAGAGGGGAAGGAGGAGGAGGAAGAAGAGGATACAGACGGCAGATGCCTTTGCAGCAAACGACCAGGGAGGATGTCTGTCCGTGTCTGGGTGTTGTTGCGGGACTAAATGCGGATATGTTGAAGATAAATCAGAAAAACGCAACTTTTATGTTGTCCCGTACCCGATTGAAGCGCTTGTAAAATATAAAAATCTATTTAAAAAGTGTAACGATCTTAATTCAGAGAGGACTTGGACTTCCTGTTGGGATAAAATACAAGCTTTTAGGGACCATGGAAAGTGGAGACTTCCTGTCCTCCGTGGATCAGTTCATGCTGAGCCCCCTTGTCATTTGGGTAAGTGAACGTTCTGTGCACTATAAAAGGGAATTTTAGCGGATATTACAAATTTACAAATAATTTTATTGCAACGTTAATCAAACATGGTTTGTTAACAGACGTATAGTGGTTTTTTCTGACATTATGAAATACTTTGATTTTGTTTGCAAGTTCTTCTTAAACATTGTGTGAAGAATTTAAATGTATTATGTTTGTTCACTATGCTGTTAAACTACAGAAGTTTATAGGTCATTAATACTTTGGGGCCCCTAAGATGTGTTCTCTCCACCTGTGTCCCAAAAAGGCATATTTAAACTTTCCTATAGTAATCTTAGTACACATTTTGTAAATATTTAATGAATAGTTTTGTCAACATCCGTAGCCTCTCTAAATAAAGAAAGAATACACAATTTTCACATTTTAACTTGTTAAATGATACTACAGTGGTAACCTATTTAAATAACACTTGAATGCAGAGGGGACTCAGATTGCTCTATTTAGTTCAAAAATAAAGCAAATGAATAGATTAATTTTAAAGAATAACACTTGATGGGGATACTCAATTTTTGTGAACTGTTTTCAAATGGAGATATTTTTCCATTTGACTCATACAATACTGACCAGGCATAACATCATGCCCATCAATTTGACTGGTCTCTGTCTATGCAGCCCTATGCTCAGCAAACTGTGTATTCTGACATCTCTGTGAAACAGACAGTGTGAACTTAGTCTCTTCTCACATGGAGGACAGAGGTTTATCTGAAACTTTAAGCGTCTGCTCGCGTTGGATGGCCATCGTTATCTGCCCTTATCGTAGACTGAATCACTGGCATATCTTCATTTATATAGCACAACATGGTTTGCCTTGCACAATAACAGGCCTACAGTACTTAATGACAATCTATTTTTGTCGTCAAAGATTATTCCTACTGTCGCTTCCTAAAATCTCTACCGAACCAGGAAAAACTTGACACTGTAAACATGTTTAAACTTCTTCTTAAAAAAGATTCTGGTACTTCTGCTGAATTTATGATGCATAACTCTTCGTAGATCTTTACGCTGATTTCAGTTTTGTTGCATAATTTGTGATGTCTTTACTGTTGGATTGTCTTGATTGTTGTTCAAATGTTGTACAACTTAAAGTGTTTTTTATTGTTGTTGCTGTCTGACTTGACCAAAATGCTTTTGCAAAAGGGGCATTTGGTCTCAATGAGTTGTTTTCTAGATAAATAAATGTTTAAACAAAAAATTAGAAAGGTTCTTTAGCAATCTGAGCTACAGCAGATCTTCTCTGGAACAGCACCTTCGCTCTTCACATGCACCAATGAGCTTTAGCAATCTGGGACGCTGTTGCTGGTTCGCCACCACTCTTTCTTTGGATCTTTATGTTAGATTGACCAATGCACACTAGACCCTCCTAATATCAGTTTTGAAGATTTTCTGACCCAGTTATCAATCCATCTCAATACACTCTTCCCCAATCTAACTGGAATCCCTAGATGTTTGCAATTTTCCTGCTTCTAACACATCCATGTGCTCCTTAAAATATGCCACCCCAGAACCAGCCTAAGGCATAAGTAAAGAAAACCCCCAAACTATTAAAATTCAACTGCTTGAATTTTAACTCAGACCATAGATCTACAATTTCTATATTAGCTTATTGAGAATGACAATACGGTTAAATTTGATTTCATAGTTTTAACATAGATAAAGACATTAAATTTTTTCGATTTTTAATTTAAGATTTAAAGGAATGTGTATGATGAACCTTGTAACAGTGTAAAGTGTTAGTGTTTGATTGTAGTTTTAGCATATTTATTATTTGATACCAGTTAAAAAATAACATATAATCTGTAAAACCTCAGCCAATTAAACTTGGCCCGCACCAGATTATACTAAATCTGTATTGAAATGTTATTAGAGGTGGTGAAGTTCATAAAAGGAAAAGGAGCCCGGAATCAATTTCCTCTTAAGGTCCTATACAACCTTACGCCACAGGTGTCAACCTTGACACCTGTGAACACCCATTCACAGGTGTCAACATGCAATTATGTAACTAATTTTATTTTATTACGAACATTGTAAGCAGCAGCTTAAATTTAAGTAAGTTACTTTAAGCAATTAAACTGAATTTCTGCTCAATTTTTTAATAGTAAAATCTACAAAAATGTTTGCACATTGGTTAAAACCTAATAGAGTTTGTTCTTAATCAGTGCAATTATAGAGATTGTGAGTTCCCTTTAATGCTCCTGTATGTCTTTTTTTGTGATTAGGTGAAGACATTCATTCCAGCTGATGAGGGAATCCACTTGGACTTTTCCAACCTTCTGGATGGAGTGATTTTGAACAAGATAATGGCTCAAATGTAAGTCAGCACACCTCACTTCACCTCTTGCAACATCTTATGAGTGTGAACACTTTCAGATTGCATTTCAAAACCAGTGGCAACGTTAAAAAAAACAACAAAAAAAAACTGGATGAGCATGAGTAACCTGTCAGCGTTGGAAATTTTTATAGGGCAGTAAATGTAATTTAGGGGCTGCTGGTGCAGCATCAGGCATCTTTATGCATCCAGGCATCAACAGTGCCGCCATTGTCCCTCTGCAGAAATAAAGAGGATCTTTGTTGTCAGCAGAAGACTTTAAGTGTAACTTCCTCATTACTTACAGGTTAGTTTCTCAGAAAATGTTAGAATTAGCGTAAGTCCTATATGCGCTGAGCATTCTGGCTGCAGAAAAACAAACTGGCCAAAAACATAAAAGACATCATACATGCTGTCAAGATGCTACTTAAGAGATTATGATTTGCTCGCCTTCTGTTCTGGCAGCTTTGCCCTCATCCATTATTAAAAGCCTTAACTGATGGTGTTTGTGTGTTTAGGCTTCATGTCTGGGCAAAGTGACACCTTAGAAAGTAACAGCAGAGTCTTATTGTTAGAAGGAGGCGAAACCAATGACCCTCAGACTGCACTTGTGACCAACTTGCCAGCATTCAGCTCACTCATCCCGTTCATGGTCGGGCAGCTTTCAATGTAAAAACAATGCTGCAATGAAGGGAGGAGGCGGGATAATCCCTTGGATTGAGAGACCCTTTCGAGATTAGGACCTGCTGTTTAGCGCCAGTGGGACACAGATGGGAGATAAAGGTCCAGATAGAGGACAAACAGTGTGGAAAGGAATGCAAGCAGCCCTGAGATGAAAATATTGCCCTGCAGGACACCAATCTCATTTGAACACACCCCTGTTCAAATGAGATTGTGATTAGTCATTTTATTCTGCAAAATTCAATACTGAAACACAAATTTTCCAAGGCAAATATTAAATAGAAATAACAAAATGTTGGTCATTTGAGGTTGCCAACTCAATTCTAGACTCATTTCCACTCAATGCAGTTGCCCACAGTTGATGTGCTGCCAGTGAAAAGTGTAATGTGCCCCCTGTGTCTGGCTCAAAAACCACCCCTGCCTGGAGCCATGATGTCACACAGGCCAAAGTTAGGAATGAATGGTGACCTTAGTCTTATTTTCATGGAAGAGCCTCAGCCTAGACCCATACCAGTTTGTTCTGCGTGTTTATCTGTTTGGAAACAGCAGATATGTCACTTAAAATGTGTTTTTCATGCTTTCCTATTTTCAGAAATCCTTCTGCTGCAACTCAGTGTCCAAACAAAGTCTGCAGAGATCCAGGTCAGAGGATCCAGAACCTGAACTTTCTTGTCCAGCAAATCAGAAGTTATTATCTGGTGAGCTGTTGGACAATTTCCTAGTGTCTTATCTCCTGTTAGACTGTGCAAAACATGTTGTCTCATAATCGCATTCTAAACGGGATCCTTTCATGGTTCGGATGCTGTTCCAACTTTGCATTGGCGTCACATGTTGTGGATCTGTGGCCTAAATATCGGCCATGTCAGCAGATGTGTAATCAGCCAAGAAGTGAGGTTACCAAGCAGCAGCAAGTAAAGCAGAATATGGAGCTGCAGTCAGACGAACAAGCAGATAGAGCTTTGTACTCATGAAATCAAAAGATCATGGTGGAAAATTTTGAACTGTCTGTCTCTCTGTCAGTCTCTCCTAAATCTTTCAAGATCACCACAGAACTGTTTCTTTTTAGGATGAGACACTGTGGATCTCACACACAAACACACCACTGTTCAAATGAGATTGTGATTAGTCATTTTATTCTGCATAATTCAGTACTGAAAGACACATTTTCCAAGGGAAATATTAAAATAGAAATACCATAGTGATCTTGTGGCATATTTATGCACTCAGAAGAACTTTTTGATTCAGTTGAAGTCTTCTTGGGTTGGAATGTGTCAGCTACAGAAGCGTTTTACTGCCATAAAATCAGGAGCGGTTTCTCGTTATAGCGAGACAAGATTTAGATCTCGTTAAAACGAGAAACTTTAACTTATAAAACTACGCTCCTCCGACAGATTATGACTTGTTAAAGGGTCATAAAGAGACTGGCTTTTCAACGTGTTTCCTCTGTACAACCTTAAATGATCCCAAGAGGTGTTGCTGTTGCTTTCTTACTTAAAAAAGAATATTTTTTTTATGAGTTATAAATCTTACTATAATGACTTTTTATATCTCGATGTGACTGGATAGTTTTCTTGTGATACAGATCCTAAATTTATTTCCAACATCTGGCAGCTGGATGCTTCATTAGTCAGCGTGCCACATCTTGACTTGGCGATATTTGCCCCAAAGTTCCCCAAATTTATCAAATTGTGTGGACATCTATTATCTGCAGCTTTCTTCAAGTGTATTTTCCTTCAGATTTATTTCTGGAGTCTTTGGTGTGTGCTTTGAACAAGAGGTGTCTCTTAGTGTGTTTCTTCCTCAACACTCTAAGTGACACCTGGAGGTTTTGGGTCAAAGTTGACTGCTGTTTCTAACTGTTTACAATCATTCACCTGAATATAAAACACTAATTCGTAACCCCACAGCATGATGCAGCCACCAGCATAATTGACTGTGATATGTTTTTTTTACTACTGCTGCTTTTGTTCCTAACTTGTCTTTGGTCATTCTGACCCTACTTGAAATTTTTAATTTAGTTTAGTCTCTCCAGTCAGAATACAGGGAATGATTTTGTCATGTAAAGCATGGCAGTTTTTAGCAATAATTGGACAAACATCCAGTGTTGATAGTATTGCTATTGTCCGATTGTTTGCTCCAATTATTGAAGACTTGCCTTACCATGCCATGGTTTATGTATTTAATAATACATAAACCACGATAATACAATATCGTTGGTGGCCATTTTTTGGCCAACAAATGGACTCTTCTGCATTAAAGTCTAAGAGAACAGTGTTTGTCACAGTTTTCTATTCCTCAGTGAGAGGCCATTAACATTCCTGGCTTCCCCTCACCAGCAGTTACACACGCTGTTCACACAACTAAGCTACCTATAGACTGAGGCAAGTTTTGGACCTTTTCAGTGCTGCACTAAAGAAGCAAGCTGCACCAGCTTTTACACATATTCATTAGCTGGATTGGTTTCTCCATGCACGTTCACCCAAATTTACTGAAGCATATAGCCAAAGGTCTAGTATGTCTCCCTCCAGCCAAAACATGCAAGTTTTGTTTTTCAGTCCCCATTTCTTCCTCTGTTTTCTCCTTTCTGCAGGATAATCTGAGACAATTAATCATGATCCCTTTGCCAGACGTGCTGCTGCTGGGCAGGACTCCCTATTGTGGTAGGTTTCCTAAAGATACCTCACAGAATTTCTCCTCTCCATACTCTGTTGGACCTTTGGAGTTTGGATGGGCTCACAATATGCTTCATTGTTAGCTGATGTTCAGCGCACAAAGTTTTTTTTTTTTTTCGGGAATTTGAGGATATTTGTAATAAAGTTTTAACAAATCCATGCAATGAAATTATAGTACATTTTTGTTGTTGTTTCTGTTGGAAGATTGCGACATTAAAACAAGATGTCCTCGCTGTCCATGGTGATTAATACAACTCGGGCTGCAGGAGGCTGCAGTAGAGTCAATATTCTCTCCTCCCAAACCGTTTTATTCAACTGCACAATCAATCTAATAAGTGCACTGGCTTGTGATGGCAAAACTTTGGCAAATGTTGACCCAAATTCACCAGTAAAATTCCTGCTCAGATGGCCTCCAAGGTATCATTGCTCCGTACACAATCCGTAAAGGATCCAGCTCAGATCGTTTCCTTTTTCCATTCTCTGCAGAACAAAGTCTGGAAGAAATGAAGAACCTTCTGCTCTTATTGATGGGATGTGCAGTTCAGGTGTGTTTGCTATTGACGCATTCTTCTGTCCTGTGTGTTATGATAAGAACTTTGCCATCTTTTGTTGTTTGTAGTGTGAGAAAAAGGAGGAGTACATTGAGAGGATTCAGACGCTTGACTTTGACACAAAAGCTGCCATAGCTGGACACATTCAGGAGGTATCAGATGTTCAACCCTTCCAGTCTTGTCGTGCGGACTTCATTTCTCACTACACTGACTGACTGTTTTCTTCACGACCAAAAGCTGACCCACAGTCAGGAGAACGTGCTGGATCTCCAGTGGCTGGCATCCAGTGGCATTCACCCAGAGGAGCTGGAGACCACTATGAGGAACATGGCAACACACCTCCAACACATCCTGGACCAGAGGGACACCCATCTGGAGGTACAACTTTAAAAACATGCTTTTATGTACATTTTACATTTACGCATCACTTTCTTCACAGGTTTTTAGAGATGTACAAAAGGATCAGCTTGAAATCAGATGATTTTTGTAACTTGAGTGTAGGGGTGGGCGATATGGACTTAAAGTTTTACCACAATATTTTGTGGCACAATAAAAGTGAAGATAATAACTATTTTTACTACTTTTTAGGTAACTGTGTGGCAGATGCTCTATGGCACATCAATCCCATTTGTCATGGTGTTTTTTAGGACAACAGTCACATAAAATGTGGGATTTATGTCACTAAATTGCACACATTACCGGCATTTAATCATATTTTCAAATTTATTTATATTTATTGATACTCTCATTGAACAGTGGAGGAAATACTAAAACTAACAATATGGACAGTTCTGGGGTGCTAAACATTGTCAATTGGAATTTATCCTTTCAAAAGTAAATCTAAATGCTCACAATAAATGACAAACAATACGATAAATGCCCACCCATATTTGACTGACACTTTGACATTTGAAACCCAAAAAAACTTCAGATCTTTTCACATCACTGAATCCAACATTTCCAAATAATGACATCTTTTTTTGTGAAACTTGTTGCTGCTTGAAGAAAGTCATCTAGTTTTAGAATCAGTGAGGTATATAAAGTGAAATCAGAGGAAGAAAGTTGTTTCAGAAAGTTTGATTATTGTGAAAAAGTTAAATGTGGTCTACGTGGTCTCTCATGCGTTAGTAGGTTACACAATCATGGGGAAGACTGCTGATTGGACAGATGTCCACAAGACAGTCTTTGACACCCTTGACAAGGAGGGGAAGCGTCTATGCTATACTGAGTGCAGTATCCAATCATATTTGTACAAAAATTGTGTGCAAGTAAAAAATGGAAAAGATTATCAACACGCTGTCTAAATGATTCAGATGTCAGAAAAAGGTGGAAAATTAGCTGTGGTTATTTTGTAACTTCTTGTATTCACTTCCATTCACCTCTGCAGACAATAGTGGAGCTGATGCTGGAGAAGGAAGGAGCTGTCAGCTTGCTCAGCAGCCCATCCAGTCCACAGCCTGCCAGCCATTCTCCCAGCATGCAGCAGCAGCAGCAGGCAGGGACCCAGCAACATCTGGCTGTGGAGTTGGCTGATTCTAAGGCAAAGATCAGACGACTTAGGCAGGAACTGTAAGTACACCACAGATTAAGAGAAGAATGATATAAATACGCTTAAAAATAAGGATGTTATTGGGAGTTAAATAACAGGGTTACATAGTCTACTTTTACCTTCAGAGGAGCTAATACTTTGATTTACTAATTACCATTGGGACTCAATTTAATTAGTATTTTCCCAATTTCGGAATATGTTTTGAGTTATTTTTTTTTTAGTTTTTTTCCAGTGTGAAACCAAATCTAAATTTTAAATATTTTATCATAATAAAATTCTACTAACTTATTTTAGTTGAATATACAATATATATAACTATATGTTAATTTACAAAAACATTTTTATAGTTTACATTAAATGATTAACTGAAGTATTTTATTTTGCTCTTTATTGCTAAAGTTGATGAGGACCTTTTTTAATCAAAACTCCATGACCTTCTGTTTGCTTTGGGTGTGAAATATAACATTTTACTTGAGAAAAGAGGAATGTGGACATCTTCTCACTTTCTTGGGTCAGTGATTAGTGAATGTTAAAAGCTCTACTCTTTTGGAGCTGCTGGAGGAGAGTGAATGAACGGCAGTGGCAGCGATAGCACAGGATAAGCGATGCCCTGCGGAGTTTGGCCCACATTGCTGCCTGCTTGGCAGGTTTCATTGCGGTGCACTATCACTGACCCACATTTGCTCTGCATTTCAGCGGATACAACATGCACACACACACATAGTCATACATTAACCCTGATCCAATCCAGGTCTCAGTTCCACCATTTCTCTCCATGCAGTTGTCTCTGATGTATTATCCTCTCTTGCTGGTGGGATAATTCATCCAGCTGCCTCTGAGCAAGCAGGGATTTCAGGCACAGATTTACTTTGCCCTTATAAATGATTTGTTTTGTCAGCTTTCCTAATTGTAATTTTAAAAATATTTTGTGAGTTGTCCTCCCATTCTCTGTGGGAAAAAACTAATCACGTTAAATTATTCTGTGATACTAACACACCTAACTATAGTTTCTCGCTGCATGCTTCACCATAGAGAGGAAAAGAGCGAACAGATGCTCGACTGCAGACATGAGTTGGAAAACATGGAGACCGAACTAAAACGGATTCAACAGGAGGTATGACTTGTCAAAAAAATAAGTAGTTATCCACTACTTTGTGTTGGCCAGTGACATAAAATCTCAGTAAAAGACAGTTTTTTGCTGTGACAAAATATTCAGTTTGATGAAGGTTTGGCTAACCTGAAAAACAAACAAAAAGAAAATCACAAAGAGATGTTAATATGTGCCCAGTGTTTGTTTTAAAGACATATTTCTTTCCAATAGTGACATACTCTGTGTGCTTCAAAAATGCTTTGTCAAAAACTGTTGAGACACCATTAAAGCTGTTAGACTAATGCAAAAACTAGTGCAAAAAAACCTTTTGAGTCAGAAGTTCTTATGATATTTACAGTGTTTTGCAATATCTATAAACTCCAGGATGAGTTGGAGGGAATGTCAAGTTTGTGGAAAGGTGTATTTTCTTATTGTCACGTCCTGCCTCTAAGGAGAAGTCATGTGTTTGACCTTCAACCAGAACTCCCAGCTGCAGGTGGATGCGCGTGCTGCCCGTACCTACCGGGATGAGCTTGACGCCCTGAGAGAGCGTGCCATCAAGGCGGACAAGCTGGAGAGCGAAGTCGGGCGCTACAAGGAGCAACTGCACAAGATGGAGTTCTACAAAGCCAAAGTGGAGGTGAAGGCAGATTTGTTTATTTTCCATTTTTGGTTTCACTTACACTTCCTTTGAAAGTAAGGAATTACGGTTGCTCCTGATGCCACAAATGCGTAAATATAGTTTGTTGCCAAGAATATTTAAAAGCTTTGAGGAAAAAGCTTGAAAAATTGAACTTGATAGGATAGTTGTGCAAATCTATTTGGCGTGTCACAGGAGCTAAAGGAGGACAACAGGGTCCTCCAAGAGACCAAGGAGGTGTTGGAGGACCAGCTGGAGGGCTGGAGGTCCCGAACAGATAAAATCCACCAGCTGGAGAAACACAATCTGCTGCTGAAGGCCCGCGTCCATGACATGGAGCAGGTCAGACATGTTTTACACAAAAGGAGCTAGACTTCTTTTTGATTTCTCTGCCAAGAGGAAGGCAGGGGCAGTAAGGTGATTTTGTTCTGACCCTAAATGTTTACTTGTGTCTTTGCACAATGGCAGTCTGTTTTTGTTTTCCTTTTTAGTTACTATGTTTTGATTTGTTTAGGAACAAATCAAAATCAAAGACAGATTTTTAATTGGAGATTAAGGAGGCAGCACAGGTCAAAACATCAAAACATTTAAAAAAGTTCTACACATTTAGTTTAATGTTTTCTCATTCCTCGCGCCACACAAGGCGATCCTTGAAGCACTTTGTTTTGACTTCAGGAGAAAGAAGCAGATGCAAAGCGGATGAAGGAGCTTCAGGAGGAGAACCTGGCTTTGTCTCTAGCACAGAGGAGGAGCATGGAGGAGTCCCAACACCTGGGCTGGGAGCTGGAACAGCTCTCCAAGACCGCAGAAAACTCCCACGGTGAGAAAAAATGGGAGCAGCAGATGTCAGAGGGAGGGAATGTTGTTATGAGATAGAACCTGCCTAAATATTTTCTATTGTGTCCCAAAGAGTAACCTTGAAGGCCAATCAAAGACCAAGTTTCACAGGACTATGTTTCTTTTTCAGTGCCATAAAATTAATAGTAAAGACTGATATTTAACTAGGCCACCCGCTGCTGCAGACTCTCAGCAAACTGATGTCTTCCTTTGTCCTCAGATTAATTAATTAAATAGAACTCTTTATTTACATCTAAACAAACCTAGCACTACTAATTCATTGAACTTCTTTTACATAAGTGGTCCAATTTTAGCTCAAGTAAATTAAAAAGCCATTTTCTTGTGCTTCTTGTGGATTTTTATGTTGTAAATGCACACAGACCACTGAAGTGGACACTAATGTATCATAAAATTCACTAGCAACTACTGGCCATCAGCTCCAAATGCAAGAAATTATTTTTGTTAAATCCAATATGGCCGACCGACCCTGTCCCTCCTTCTACTGTAGACGACTCTTGCAGGTAAAAAAAATATTGTGTCATCAGATAACCCCTAAATAACAATACTACTGATGTATTTTTCAAATAACAACTTTGTATTTGGAGAAAACTACAATTGATCACCTAAAAAAAATAAAATAAAAAATTTTGTACACAATTTTTTTTCCTACTTTTTTTTCTGCCTTAAGAAAATAAAAAAAATTGGAAAAAAATCCTGACACAAAGGATCATAATTCATGCAAGAAAGGGTTAAAATGAAAGGTTAGCATTAATGCACATCTTTTTGGTTCCAAAAGTTACAAACGGTGGTATGTTTCTTCAAAGGGCCACAGACGTTGAGCGAAGAGGTAGGCGAGAAAACCCTGAGTCAAATTTTAAAGCTGGAGAAGGAAAACCAAAGACTCCTGAGGACCATCGAAGAGCTGAGAGCTGCAGCTCATAGCAGCTGCAGAAAAGCCAGACCCAGCCCCCAGTGGTTGGTATGTAACGCCAACCACTTTACCTCATCGGCAGAGCAATCAGAGACAAACTCCTTCTCAGAAGATTCACACTGCCAGCAGCAACTCATCACAGAAGAGCTGGTAGAAGTCCAAAGTCAGATCCTTCTCACAGGTTATCCAGACTGTCACGCGCAGGAGAACGGACACCTACAGGATCAAGACAAAGAAATGGTGTCGGATCTGGAAACCTTGGAAAATAACCACAATCAGTTCCATTGCTGTGTCGGGTCATGCGGTCACTCCCCAGGCTCACAGAGCAGAAGGCCACACCACGATAGCACTCACACAGGTGTGCCAACACGTTCGTCTTATGCAAGCAGGCATACACAGCGGCTGGAGGTTAAATGCAGGGGTCTGGACACGCTTAATCAGCAGCTACAGACTTCTCTTTACAATGCTGGTAGGTTTGGTAGCTTCACTTTACATACTTATGTAACTATTCAAAATGCCACTGTTTACATTATGTCATTTTACTTTACTTCATCTTTTGAGAACGTAAAGTTCAGCGTTTGGAGGCTGAGGTTCAGGAGCTGGAGGCAGAGAACCAGGCGCTGCAGGCATCTCTTGAGGAACTTCGGATCTCAGCGCGGCGTCTGGAGCAGCTTGAAACTGAGAAACAGAACCTGGAGCATGAAACCTCCACGCTGGAGAAAGACAAAAGGCAACTAGAGAAAGAAAACCGAAGACTCCGACAGCAGGTAGAAATCACATTTATTTAATAATCTAATATAACACGTGATAATCCAAGACCTACAAAAGTAGTTTCCTGGTTGCTATTTTCATCCTTTCCAGGCCGAAATACAGGAAGCCAACTTAGACAGCCGTAATGTCTGCATGGCAAGCTTGGAAAGAGAAATGCGCCTTCTAGTGAAGGAGGCAGAGGGGTTAAGAGAAACATCTGAGAGGATCAAAAGCTTGGAGAGAGACAACAGAGAGCTGATCAAACAAGCTGCTATTGACCAGAAGACCCTGGCAACCCTCAGAGAGGTGAGGATAAAACAAATCTATTACCCAGTACAAGACTGCAACACATCAAAACAAATACCTGCACAAATCTGCACGGGAACATTTAATTACTTTCACTTGTGAAAGTATGCTTACAATTTAAAACTGTCCACATGTTACATCCTCAGTGAATTGTATTGGAATTTCACGTGATAAACTAGTTTCAATGGGAAACTGTATGGTTTTAATTTTTTTTTTTTTTTTAAATTGTGGCATACTCTAATACAATTCATTTTTTTCTTTTCAGGGTGTAATTACAGAAAATATTGACTCCAGAGGGTTGAATACAAATAAATAAATTTGACTTTGCTTTTCCTTTCACTCTACAATGACCCACTATGTTGGGTTGGTCTGCCAAATCCAAATAAGATACACAGAAATCTGCGGTTGAAATTTGACAAAACGTGAAATAGTTCAGGAATTATGTCTTTTAAAATGCTATTCACCTTCAGGAGTTGGTGAGTGAGAAGCTGAAAACTCAGCAGAGAGACAACGAGCTGGAGACGCTGTCCCACGAGCTGGAGATGAAAGTCCTCAACCACGAAAACGCACAGCTAGAAGCAGCAGACAGCAGGTTCATGCAAACTGCTCATATATTAGTTCTAAAAGATGTTTTGTGTGTTTAAATGTCTTACGTGATTTTATTTTATTTTTTTCCTGAGATAGGGTCAAGATGCTAGAATCCGAGCTGGAGTCGTCTCTGAAGAAGTCCCTGCAGATTAAAGATGACAAGATGGCTGCTCTGGAGGCTCGGCTGCAGGAATCCTCCTTTCTAAACCAGCAGATTCTGCAGGAGTTGAAGACTGTAAGTGAAGTCAAAAGGTTCACATCTTTATTTATTTAATTTCTATGAATTAAACTTTCAACAAAACGAATAGAGAAAATGGAAAACACGAATGAATAGTTTTTGACATGAAATTAAAAAAAACGATCGATAAGACAGAAGCAGTGGCTTCCCCAGTCCAGTAAGTTTGCCAACTTCTTAATGAAAATTATTCCATAACTATACTGTGTAAACACTATGGTCTTAGAAGTAAGGAATTCGTTCTAGAGAATTAGCTGATTTTCGATGTGAAGCTGCACATCTCTACCAGGTGAAGCTGAGCCACGAGGCCCTGCAGCAGCGGCAGGAGGAAGAGCAGACTGCGTCGGGTTCCAGCCTTCCAGCGCAGACCAACAAGACCATGACAGAGTGGCTGCGTGAGAGCCAGGAGGATACCAGGGAGCTGCTGAGGCTCAAAGACCGCTTGATTGAAGTGGAGAGAAACGTAAGTAGTTTGTTTCTGTCGACCACTGAGGTAGATCCTGTGTCATAAAAAGTCGCTGAGGTCTCTTTGAATGTGATTCTGCCAGAGGTCTCCTCTCCGTTATTAGAAATTGATCCATGTATGTTTAGGAGGAGGAATAGCCCCGCTGGGGGGTAACCCCTGCACTCAATAACAGTTGGGATCGGCTTCCAGCCACCGTGTCCCTAAATAGGTCAAACCAGGATTGGAAAATTAATGGGTGGCTGCACTTTTCAGAAATTGGACAATTTTGGTTTTAATCAGATTCTATTTGTGCTGGATTAGATTGAACTGAGTTGGAAGATGCAAACATTTTATCTGACATACCATGAAATCTCTTTTTTAGCTTTTTTTTTATTATTAGAAACTATATCTGAGAAATTAAAAACTTGGATGAAATTATTGAATGACCTTGTTCCAGTATAATTTAATAACGATTTGACCCTGAACACAGAATGCAAGTGCTGCTACAACATCCTCTTCTGTCCCCTAGTTTTCTCTCATAGGACCTCATGATGTCTCCTTTAGGATTCTGGGTAATGAGACGCCTGTGGAAGACGGCTGATTTTTATGCTGGTACAGGGTTTCTGTGATGACTTGGTCATATATTTTGAATATTTATAATTATGAAAGACACAAGAAGGACTCAATACCAACATTTTACCAGAGGCCAATATTCTTCCATTTAGCTTTTCTCGGATTGTTTAGGTTTTATTAAATATAATTGTCAGGTTCTTGGGTTGTTTTGGGGTTTGAACTGAAATCCTTTGGAAATATCAGTCTTGTTATTACCCGACCAAACCACATTATTGTTGCTCTCTTTCGGTAATTGGTTATTTTCTAGTAGCCATAAACCCACTCATAAACACCTGCCTTACTTGAATGAAATGTTCTCTTGTCTTTGCCATTTTGGAGTGGTTAGATAACGTAAAAAGTATCTTACAAGTATTAAATAAAAATAACAAATACAGTTGGGTTGTGTGAATCGTTAGTGGGTCAATGATTATATCTGCAAGTTGTGGAATTTGTCAACACTGACGCACTGAAATGAAAGGATTGGATTGGCCTTCAACATTATGCTGCACAAGAATCATTTATTTCACACTTCTAAACCAGAGATGCTAATAACTGTAGAGGGTTCTGCAATCTGTTGGTGGTCCTGAAAGATATCTGTTTCTCTTGAAGAACGCTACTCTGGAGGCGGAACGCCAGGCATCGCAGGTCCAACTCAAACAGCTGGAGAATCAGTTGGACAGTCAGCAGGCTCAGATCCTCGCCCTGCAGAGGCAGGCCGCCTCGCTGCAGGAGAGCAACACGGCCCTGCAGACACATAACGCTAACCTCCAGGTCCCAACTCAGTACTCCTTAGAAAATGAAATCATTGCAACATAGTCGCTGGTAAAGCAAAACTGCACAAGGCATCAATGGTTCTCCCTGTGCAGGTGGAGAAGTCGACACTAAATTCCCAGAGTGCCTCCCTCATGGCCCAGAACGCTCATCTGCAGCAACAACAGTCTGGAATAGAATGTGAGCGTGACGGCGCTGTACAGGAACGGGAAGAGCTGCGTGGTGCTCATGAGCAGCTCCTGCGAGATCACGAGCGATTGACGGTTCTGCACGAGCGACAAGCCATGGAGTGTGAGGCTCTGATGGGGAAATATGCCTGTCTGAAGAACGCCCACCGCACGCTGGAGCTGGAGCATCGGACTTTACAGGACAGGTCAGAGAGACGAGATGCTGACAGGATGACAATGAATGCTGTTGTTTTTATTTTCACATTTATTTAGGTTACAACCAGGGCCAGATTCTAGAAAGGACAAACAGGGCAGTGGTGCAGGGCGCCAAGTTTTTGACTGCCCAAAGATTTAGGATGTTTTTACAATAAATGCATGTTTTACAAACATTGTAGCTTATATAAAACTACAATGTTTGGAGTGGCTAGATAACGTAAAAAGTACTTTACAAGTATTAAATAAAAATAACAAATACAGTTGGGTTGTGTGAATAGATAGTGGGTCAGTGATTACATTTGGATAACCCTACACTTATAAAGTGTATAGTTTTAATATTGTTACATTTTTATTAGTGTAACATTTTTGTTACATTTTATCCACATTGTATCAACGTAAAATGTCGATAAAATGCTGCTTGTTTGCTTTTTTAAAAAAATAGGGCACCAAAACTATCTCAAGCCCAGTGGCCCTTATCGTTCTAAATCTGGCCCTGCTTATAACCTCAAACGTTAAAGTATTTTATTGGAATAATATGGCTTTCTTTCAACAAATGTGCTCTCCCATAAAGAGCACATTTGTAGAGCGCAAAACTAATAGGTAAAGAGATTTTCTCACGTCAGGTATGGATCTCTGCAGCGATATAAAAAAATGTGACTAAAGATAAAGAAAAAAACAAAAAAACTTGGAGATGTATGACAAGTTCTGCAAACAAGTTTAGTCCATGACAGTTTATAGTTTATTAAAAGTGTGTCAGTGTGTACTAATGTGATCGACGTCTGTCTGTGATTTTTTTTTTTTTTTTTTTTAGATATAATAACCTGAAGCAGCAGAGAACTAAACTGGAAGAGTGGGAGAAAACCTTAAAGGAGGAGCAGATGAGGATCTCTCTGGAGAAAGAACAGCATCAGACAACAGCAGCCGAATGTTGCAGGCTCCGTGACGAGAAGGACCGGTAAGAGAACATAAAGAACAGACGCCGGACTAACCCGACGCTGGGCTCACTGTGCTTTTTCATTTAAAGGCTCAACCGTACACACCGGCTGCTTCTCAGTGACAACGAGGCGCTGACAGTGGACCACAAGCTGCTCAAGAGCCAGCTGAACGAGGCCAACCTGAAGTACACCTGGCTGGAGGCCGACTTCTCTAAACTGAAGAAGGAAGACCAGGAGCTGGACATCAACTTCACAAAACTCACCAACCAGTGTGAGGTATGGACAAGCACAATGTTTTTTATGGTCTGGTACCAGCTTTTAAATTATGCTTTAACATGCAGTTCTTTCTATGACGATCACATTACCTTAAAGTATAACTAATCCCAACTGAGACGGTGTTAGGAAAAATGTTGCAAAACTGAACAAATTTACACAAAGTTGACACTGCATAGAAACGCTTAAGAAACTATCCATGAAAAAAAAGAAGTTGATTTGGGGTTTAGTTATACTTTAAGTTTATCAAACTTTTGTTTGCACAGCTTGATTTAAGTGAACTAAAGATTGATTTCTGCATGTGATGTTTAGTTGCTGAGTCAGCTGAAAGGGAACCTCGAAGAAGAAAATCGGCATCTGATCGGTCAAATCGAGACCCTGATGCTGCAGAACCGAAGCTTGCTGGAGCAGAATATGGAAAGCAAGGATCTGTTTCATGTTGAAGAGCGACAGTATATGTAAGCAGCACGGAGGACGCACTCAAAACAACCTGATATCATTATTTAGTCATTTAGTTTTGAAAAAAAATCACTTGCACTATCTTCTTCTCTAGCACAAGTTTCAATTTCTTGAATGTTCTCTTGTCTTACTGCTCTTGAAGACTGGCTAAGATAAATGACCACTATGTCCCATCACTATTATGCCACAGAAAGAGTTTTGTTTTACTGAGAAAAGGTTTCCACATACTGTGATAAACCATTTAAAAAATACAAATCAAAGTATACGTTACAAAAATTATCTTGCTACTTTTATTTTAGGATATGTGGATTGTTGGAACATCAAGCTAGAGTTGCACAACATGCATGTTTATCATTATCACAGTATAACTACATGGAAACAACTACATGGAAACAACTGCTACTGTATAACTGCTTTGCAGTTATACAGTTATACTAGCAAATACTACTTATCATTGCACATAAGTACAATGATTCAGGCTCTCTATGATTGTTATATAATTGGTGAATTTTGTTTATTAATGGAATTTGCAAGAGGGCATTTATATGTCCTGGTGAAGTCATTATGAACTATAACCAAGTTGTTTCTTTGCTAAAACAGCAGATGTAAACAAATGCAGACCTTGTTTAGACAAAAATAAAGAATTTGATTGTAATCCAGTAGAACAGAAAGGATCAAATTATAATGAATTATGAGTGAGAGCTTCAGATAAGAGAACATTTTAAGGAAAAAATAGTAATACCTTAATGATGTCTCTGTCTGTGTTCAGTGATAAGCTCAATGATTTGAGAAGACAGAAGGAGAAGCTGGAGGAAAAGATAATGGATCAGTATAAGTTTTATGATCCCTCCCCTCCTCGCAGGTAAACCATCTCTGACAGTCACACAAATGCTCTGAGTGAATCAAGCAGCTTCCATGTTCCAGCTGCTTCTGGAACATGGAAGCATCTGTGTTTAGCAAACAGATGCTTCTGTTTGCTAAACACAAGCATCTCAGTGCACATTAAGTTTGAATCCACATTAAGATTACAAACTGGAAAGGTAAAATATGAATAGTTTGATAGTCAACTTCTTGAGAGTTGCTAAATGGAATGTTTGATTTGTGCTCTTTTTAATTTTTTATTATTTGACTAGTAAAATCAATAATCATAAGTAGAGGTGGGCATTGATCGTATCATTTATCATTTATTGTAATTGATATTTTACACATTAAGAATTTTGATTTATTTTTGTCACAGTTTACAATCTCCCAAAACATAATTAAAATATAATTCAGTGCAGCTTCTGTGTGCAGCTTAGTGATATACACTTTTTATTTGAATGATTTCACATAAAAGAAGTGTATTACAAATTGCATGTTTTTCAAGAGCTGTATCTGTGTTTGTGAGGTTATGATTGCACCGTCATGCAGTCACAGCTTTACAATGAGCTGAAAAAGGAAGTAAGAAACCGTTCTTATCGTAATTCTTTTTCCGTTATTGAAATACTACCACAAAATATCATGATAAAACTCTTAAGTCCATATCGCCCACTCCTAACCATAGGATTCCAGTTTGAATTCCCCCTCTGTTACGTCTATCATTTCCATTTGGGCTGAAACGATTCCTCGAGTGATTCGAGTACCTCGATTATTAAAATTCCTCGAGGAAAACTGATCTGCCTCGAAGCCTCGTTATATTATGTGTTATTATTTAGCGCACCTTATTCCGGCCGGGACTTTATTTGCGTTCTCACTTCCGCCTGAGTTGTTGACGAAAGCTAAGTGTTAGCAGCAGAACGTCCAGTTTTCAAGTTCGGCCTGGGAAGATTTTACTGAGTCATGATAATGTCCGGGTCTTTGTCTTTTTCCGGGGGACCAATAAGCATCTTAAAATGACGGCAGCGATGCCTGGAGTCCGGCGGGATTAT
>CAEGAE010011360.1:0-68585 GCA_903067095.1 Girardinus metallicus | reverse complement strand
ATGTGAAAAATTGGACTGATGTTGATATGCGATAGTAACACTGCTGTTATGTTAGATTTACCAATGTTTTATTTTATCTTTTTTTTTTTTATCCGATTACCCGATCAATCGTAAGAACTATCGATAGATTACTCAATTACTATAAAATATTAGTTTACAACAGCCCTAGTTCAAACATATTTTCCTGATTTATTGGTGAGGGAGGGAAGAGGACAGTGCAGAAACTATAGCTTCATCTTTGGAAACGGTTTGGCCTACATGCAAAACACAGCAGGTCAGCGGTAGCAGCTAGAGAGGATGTGTGCGAGCTTTGACTATGAGCTCCAAGCACTTCATGGGAACGCGGTAAGTGCAATACAGCAGCTACTCCAGGTGTTTTGGGGACAAGGATGACACTGGTCTTGTCACAGGGCACTTTCCATCCATATTCCTGACAGTTGACCTTAGCAAGGTCCATTTTCTTTCTGTATTGCATCATGTTTTTTTTTTTAAACAAAGACCCAAACAAACACTGTCACTCAACACATTTATTTTGATTTTAGTTTAATCCTTTAAAACAGTGAATACAAGATATTTAAGAAGGAAGATGGTGGATCAGCAAAGACATTACTGTTTTTTAAGATGTCATTAAACATCTAAATAGCCAAAGGACAGCAGGACATTAATAAAAGACCAGCACCCTGGCAGCCTCATTTAAGTAACACGTCCTTCTCAATGCTCTGTCAGTTTCTATGACAGCTACAGCTACGGCTAAATTGCCAGAAAGAGACCAAAACACAGCGTGAGCTCCAGCACAGCAGGCAAGCACAAAAACAACTCTACTTGCCAGTGTGGACACTTGTGAGGTAGCTGTGACCTTACCAGGATGGTGGTGACAATCAGGGTCTTGTTCGCCAGCGTCTCTGAGACATTAATATCCAAACTGGTGGAGTTCATTGCCAAAGTGTTGTTGGAGTACCAAATCCCAATCTAACACAGAATACAAAACAAGAGAAAATCAATAACCATTGTGGAATAAATAATGCACTCTTAAGCTCTAATTGTTGTTATACATATTTAAACTGCAGCACACTACAAGCTCAAGTACATCAGTCAGCACAGCCATCCCAGCAGTCTACTTTAAAATGCAAACAACATTCGGCACTGTATATTCTGTACTTTCTCTTTACAGCCTGTTATGTACCGTGTATCTATATTGTTGTAATAGTTCCCACAGGACCCAAAAGAAATGCAGTAATATGGACCATTATAAACCAATTGCTATTTACAAGCAAAGCAATGAGCTGGTGACAGGCTGGCATTGATGGAAATAAAAAGCATCCATGATTAGCTGTTTTATAGCCGCGTCTCTTTTCTTTATTCACACCTTTCTTGAATTGCATAACAGCGCATTTATTTCTATTTTATGGAGACAGTAAAGTCACTTAGGTGCATAAGTGTGTGATTATGACCTAACCAACGTGCCGAGTGGATCAGCGGCTCACAGAGGCATTTCCTAGGAATATACCGCACACGTTTCAGTGGGTCAGAAGATTGGTAATGGCTCCACTGAAAAAAAAAACTGCACCGTTTCTATTACAGTTTTTATCCTGCTCTGACATTTGAAAGCATTTTTTTTTTTTATATTCGTGAGCCGCTGCCGGGTGTCTAAAGTGGATGTCACCATACAAACAGGTGGGTAAAGTTAAAATGTTAATTACTACAGCCAAGCTCTCGGCTGAGTTGGAGTGAGAAAATGGCTTTTTGTGTAAGTATTGGAGACACCTGGCTGATAGAGATCTGGGAGACATACTGAGGAGGAAGAAGGAGGAAGTGTTCCCTCCAGACAAGCAGCTTTCCCTGCAATCACTTAAACTTAGCTTTTTAATGCTTAATCTCACTTCACTTATTCCTAATACTTTTCTAAGGAGGCCATCAGAAAATTATAATGACTTTTGACGAGACTCCCAGGATGTTATTTGGTGAGGGATTAGCCAGCCAGCACAATTTATACAAATAAATAAAATGGGAATGAAACTGTTTGACTTGGATTGCTTTTTCTTAGTTTTCTTGCAGATAATGAAACATTTCTTTAAGACTTTACCAGTTTTTTATGTTGTATTTTGCATTGTTGTGCACCGACTGATATAGTTCCTTGAAGTTATCCATCTTTTGTAGCTTTACAACCACATTTTTCAATGTGTTTTATTAGAGTTTTATGTTATACAACAACAGTTATAAATGCAATAAAGGTAGTGCATAGTTGTATTGTAGAAGAAAAACTTTAAAGTGTGATTTGAATTTGTCTTCAATGCTCCAAATAAAACTTTGTGCAATTAATTACCTTCATACTGTATATTTTAATTGGCAACTACAAAAACAAACATGAATATGTAATTGTCCAGACATGTGCAGATCTGTCTTTTGTTTATAGCTAATAATAATACACAAAACACACACAAAAGCTGTATTTCTTATATTAGAAATAAGAAAAATGGCTAGAATAAAACAGGTAAATATATATATATATATTTTATTAAAAGATTATAGGTTAAATGATTTATCATAGCAACAAGAATGTTGCAAGAATGTACACTCATGTAGAGCATAAAAACAATGAATGCAATAGATTAAAAATACAGTAAGCAGCAGGGTGAGAACTGTGGGTCAGCAGCAACAGAATAGCCGTGCCCCAGTGTGCGTAAATAGAGTTGACCTGTATGTAATTTAATCTCAGTATATATACAGCTCCTCAGAGATTTACTAGAAAACATAAGTAAACAACCACCATCATGTAGACCAAGGAACACAACCGATAGGTCAGGGATAAAGTTGTGGAGAAGTTTAAAGCAACGTTAGGTTACAAAACACTTTCCCAAGTTTTGAATATTTCATAGAGCACTGTTCAATCTATAACCTCAATGGTAAGTCTGTTGTGGACTGCAAACCTAACAAAACATAGTTATCCACCTAAACAGACTAAAATGTAGAACATTTCTACCAGATTCACTCATGGTCTTTTTTAGAAGTGTGGAAGGAAGAGACATATCTGAAAGAAAGTCCTAATAGCTGCGATTGCTGTGTGGCTCAAGTAGAAGAAGGTACTTTAGACATATGAAACCAGAATTTAACCAGGCTTACATGCTAAACATTGTATGTTGAGGAAAATTCCTCTGAACACTCAGACATAAACCAAAAGACTACAATTGGGTCAATAAGTGGTTCCGTAAGTATTGACCCAGTAGAGCTGAATGAAGATGCATGCTAAAGTTGTACGTCATATCCGACTTTGGTTTCATCTGCCACATAAAATAGCAGAAAACTCATTAAAGTTTTTGGCTGCAATGTAACAAAATGTAAAAACATTTTCAACACTAATAATTAAATCTTTATACAGCCTCCATTTGCTTAGTGAAATTCACAATGTGGTCTATTTAAGGCTATACCAAAATAAGAAAATTAACTTAATTAAAAATAAAATCCCTGTCAAAAACAGAGTAGTTTTAATCCTGTTGATGCAGCCCATCAATAGTTCTTTATGCGCGATTATTTTTTTTTTAAAATAAAACTATTTTTGACTCATTAAGTCTTGTCTGTTTAACACCAAATCCTCTCTGTGAATTTTACATACTGAGGTAAAGCTCATAAGATATAAGAATTACATTCAGGACCATTTTAATGATTTTTTTTTTTTTTTTTTGTTGCTCCAGAAAACAAACCGAGCTCATAGTTCATGTGAAGACAAAGGAGTTCAAAATCAATACAGATCAAGCCTCCAGCAAATTCAGTTATGTTAGACAAAGATTTCACAAAGACGGCTATTAATTAGATAAAGTGTGAGCAAAGATGTCAAATTATAAAAAGAAATGTTTTGTTTTTCAGAATAATAAACTAAACATATGATTTTTTTTATGTATTCATAGTTCAAAACAAGTGAAATAAGTAAAAATACAGCATGAACCAAAGGTAAAACCGAAACCTGATAGGAGAAATAAATGAATCCAAAGACGTATGACCTGGGCTGAATTTGCGATAAAAAAATCTTTTTGAAAGATAAGCAACAATGTGGAAAACATCTAGAGGCTAAGCTTTCTATTGTACTCCAGTAACTAAATATGTCTCTACTGCAGAGTGAAAGGCCTTCTGGTTAAACACACATCTGTTTAATAAAGCAGAGATCTCTGTAGCATCAGGGGGAATCTGCGATGGCGCTAACCTTCCTGTGAAATGCCTCCGCCGGCTCTCTGAAACCATCCAGGTGACCTGTAACTAACCCATACCCTAAGGTTGCTGTGACCTGGCTGCTACATCATAACAGGTGGCTCCTGACCTCTTTGTGGCCTCCTCTGTGTTTCTCCAGGATCCGCAGGGTGTAGTTGGTTCTCTGACCTTTGCTGTTGAACTCCACTCGCCCCGTCAGGCCATCGTACTCCACCTGGTAGGCAGATGGAGAAGGATATGAGGAAGCACGGCAGTGGCAGAGGAGCAAAAAAAAAAAAAAAAAAAAGGAAATTAGGGGGAAAAATGCACAAAAATAGGCAGAGACACAAAGAAAATCAGCCCTCTGCATGAAAACAAATGTGCCTCTCACAATCGATCATCATTAGACAGATAAAAAGAACACTATGGAGGAACAGAGAGCCAAAAAACAGAAAACAAGACACACGGGGAGAGAAAGAGAGAGAAAGTGGCTAAATCTGGCCTCGACAGGGATGATCAGTTGTGGATCAACTAGGAGAAAGTGACTGATCGAGAGGCTCAGAGAGGGCAGAAGAAAGAGTCAACAGCCTCTTTAATAAGACCCAGACCTGCACATCACACCTCGGCTCGGCCACTCCACAGCCCAGGTGCTGGCACAGTTTGAAGGAACTATGATGAATAGCAGCGTGCTGGAGATGGAGCGCACCATGATGTTGACTAACAAAGACAGATGTCGGGCAGATGGGCCTCAGGCAATGAGAGATGGGACACAGGCTGCCTTGACAACAGGTCGTTGATGAGGGAAGCAGACGACCAGAGAAGGGAGATGCCAAAAAACATCAACAGACAGAGGTTACAGGCAACATGAGATGCAGATGATACACAAGGTAAACATACATCCTTTCATTTATCAATATGCTCAAAGAAAATAACTCACCAAAAAATTGCGATTGAGATTTAAAGAGCCTGTGACTTTAAAGTACCAGGATTTCTTTCTTTTGCCTTCATTACTTCAAGTAGTGTGAAGATAATCTATGGTTCATTATAAAAAATATAAACTACTGCAAATCTTATTAATCAGTGGTAGATATGTGGATTGTTACTTTTTGTTCTTAAATATGAAATATCTGAATCTCAATCAGATATTCAGAAATTGAAATTAAATAACTGGATTTTAGTGTCTTAGAACAGTATTCATACCCATTCATTTGTTTCAAATGTCTTCATGTGACAATCTTTACTGTAGTTCTTTGAAGAGCACTGAACAAAGCAACATGTTAGTTTCTTCTTTTTTCCTATTGTAAAAAAGGAAAATAAGAGGTTGTGCATCTTTTTGCATTTAGCCCTCTTTAATTTGATGCTCCTAAATGAAATTACATCCAATAATATCCTTAAGAATCAATTAATGTTAGTCTCCTCCTCCCCAAAACAACAAAATACTCAAGTATACTGCACCGCAAGTTACAAAAAAAGACATAAATAGACTAATGTTGTCCTTATTAGTAGAAACAGTAAATCCTAGGATTTTAAAAAGCATATATTTTTACTTTCTTCTAGGAAAATTATTTCACTATCTGACTTATCAAGTTTCAGCTACACAGTAGAGTAATTACTGGAACAGTAAACTGAAGATGCCACCTCAGGCTTTGGGAAATTGTAATTGGTCTTTTCTAATACTTTATTGATCACTTGAAAATGAGCGCCACCTTAATCAATGATGAAAATAATTACTAACGGACAAATTACTGTGTGACAGGAGCCACAGTCAACAGAGTGGCTACATAACACTTAATATAAGTATCCAGCTCTTAAAAAATTTATAGTAGCAGTAAATGATTGTATCTCTAAATAAAACTGAAGCCTGAAAACAGATGAGTTAATAAGGCTTTTTACATGTTTTGTTGTAAATGCAATATTATAATCAAGTCTTATAAATCCAGAGAGACAAAAATCAGATTTAATATTTTGTGACCCTTCAAATCTTATCCCAACCTTCAGCCTCAAAAACATCATTTTTCAACCTAACATGCTGAAAAACACAAGAGTTGATGCAGAGAAAAGCAGAAAAAGAATGTAAGAAAATACTATTCAAAGGTAACTGCTTTCTCCGTTTGCAGTGAAATTACTAAATAGGAGCTACAAAAGCAAGCACTATCTAGAAAAGCAGAAAAATATTCCGACAGAGCTGCTTGAAGGATTGCCAGGTGGGCAAATCAAAACCCTGTCCATGTAAAAGACTTTCACCAGGATTTAGCTGACATTGAAGTGGAGGTCTGCTGTTCTATTGTGAAACCACGACTTCACAGAAAAGGCATTTGACAGAGAAAAAAAAAACCTAAAGTCAACGTTTCTTGCAATTTCACAACAATTTCAGCTCCATGAGTTTTAAAGGTGCTTGGAACATTTTGGTAACCTTCAGCTGTTAGGCACACCGGTGGATCCATCATAAACTGTATTAGAGTTTAGACCACCAATATTAGTAACAATTTTCCTCAGCGGACTGAAGAAAAATGAAATACTAGCAAACTCTGAATTCAAGAGTTACCTCCAGGTTACCTCTAAGTAGTTTAATGCTGTGTTAGATATATTTTAAAGTGTGAAAATGAAAGTTCATTACAAATTTATGGTGCAGAGATGGATGGATGAACAGATGAATGGGTGGATGGATAGATGCCTATTTTAAATATATAAATTTTAAAACCTAAATTCTGCTATTTCCAGACTATTTAATGGATCTAGATGTAAGTCGAATCACTAACCTTGAAAAGAACAAATTGTGTCAATGTATTGTCGTTTAGTCGCAAGCATCCACGCCGCTACATGATATATTTACAAAGAAAGATTTTTTAACTCTTAAATACATAATGGTAACATACATAAATATGTACCATAAGTGATTTTCCAAATGGTGCCTGTAACACAGGTGCTTTAAAAAAAAATACAGTAAACTACCAAGAAAAGTCATTGATCACCATTGTTAGCACACTAAAACTGCTGAAGTCGTCCTTTTCAGTTTCCGTATTCTCTCTCTTTCGCTGTAACAGTTGATGTCACTTTTATCTCAAGGCAAATTTGCTCTAGATCTTATGCTTTCCTCTTCATCACGCAGCAATCCAGTCTTTCAAAACTATTTGGTAAAGAGACAAATACTAGCCTCATCGTAATAGTGTTCAAAGTGTGTGGAAAAAAAACTTGGGTTTATAGTCTGGAAGTTACGGTAGGCAGCCCGTACAAAAAATATTTTAAAAATATTTCACAGAATCATAAACAAAGAATGCAGAAAAATCAGCAAACATTTCTTCAAGCAGTGACGGATTTCAAATGGAGTGTTAAAGAAATGCTAACCAGGTGGCTCATATTTATCTGATGACCTCATAACATTACATGAGCCCATTTTCTGTTCATTTTGAAATTGGATGAAGACAAAAACAATAAAAATGATTCAGGCAAAAAGTATCAAACTGATGCCTAATTAGACATTTCATAGAGTAGACTACCAGACATGCTTGCCAAGTTGTGTATGCCTGTTTGTGTGCAGAAGATCATATAAATGACTTGAGATTAGAGGTGTGCCTATCAATCGGCCACCGATCATAATCGGCTGATTTCCGTGAAAAAGTGTGTGATCGATGATCGCCGATCACGGTCTCTTGTTGCCGATCACTTGTACCTGATTCGCAGCCTGAGTGTGCAGCTGTCTCCTCTTTCCTTCACACTGCACAAGGGCGCAGCAGTAAATCCTAAGCAATGTGTTTGCCAGATCATTTCTTAATTTTGTCAGATTACATAGTAGCATTTATACCAAAAGCAAAAAATTAACAGTCTATCCAGGTGATCGGCAAAGATCGGTGAGCGGCAGAGATCGGCCTCATTGGTGATCGGTATCGGAATCAGAAAACCTGATCGGAAAATCTCTACTTGAGATGCATTGTAGGCAATATTCGTATGGAAGACATGTGGGGCATTTACCATGCGAAGATAATTCATGAGGCTGGTCCCATGTTGCCAGATCTGAGGCGAGGTGCAGCTCAGGGGCTTTACTCCAATTTCCTGACTGCGGTTCAATTCCCTGACCGCCCCCACAACCACATGAACGGCATCAAACATCAGCGCTGAAGAGAGCTGTTGAAAGAGAACAGGAGACAAAGGGAGGGAGGCAGAAACGGCAGGATGGATGGAAACATGGGGAGGATGGAAAATGAGACAAGGCAGAAGATGTAATGAGGAGGGAGGCGCTAGCATTAATGATTGAAAGGATAACGGGAATAAAGGAGGAGAAGAGAAAAACAGACGTCGGGAATGAGTAAATAAGAGGGAACGAGAGATGGATACAGTACATCAATAGCTATTAAATAGGAGCAAAGGAGCAGCTAAATCTCTTTAAATGGTCCATGAATCATCAGCAAGAACTGAGCAGCTTAATATTACATGGCAAACAGACAAAGCTTTATAAATAGTACAAAGCATTTGTTTGCACTAGTCCATGTTTGTTTGAGACACTAACCGCAGGGCCGGGATACGTCAAATCGCAGCCCTCCCTCCATGAAAGGTTCAGGCTCCTGATGAACTCCAAATAGAACGGATGTGTGGTGTTGAACATGGAGAAACCCACAATGTTGGACTGCTCATCCACAATGTCATCCAGTCTCAGGAGGGGAAAGTCCTGAAGAAGCAAAGGAGAAATAAAAGGGCGAAGAGAAAACATTCAGGTGAGAGGGAAGGTTGGCGACACAATGCCGTGCAAAAAATATTCAAAAGGTTATTTCTCGCATCAGTGCTACAAGCTTTAATACATGTTATTTGTATTTCATAAGACAGATCAACACAAGACAGTTCATAATAATAAATTATTGTCATATTTTTTACTACAAATGAAAATCTGAAATGTGTGACTTGCACAGGTATTTAACCCTCCTGATTACATACTTTATAGAATTACAACTGGACAGATGCTGTAAACATGAATATTCAGGTGTTGTCACATCTTCTCAAACTGATTTTGGACTGGGCTTTGACTGGACCATTGTAACACCAGTATACTTTGATTTAAACCATGTCACTGCAGGTCTAACATTACGTTTTGGACTTGTCTTGTGGAACAGTAAACATCTGTTAGGTATAAAATGTTTTAAGTTTTATACATGACCAAACTTTGCTTCAAAGTACTCTAAAAATTGGCAGTACTATATTTTGTTTAAGGGTATCGGAGAAAAGAGGGCTGAATACGTTTATGTATGTATGCAACACTTTTTAGATTATTATTTGTAAAATACTTTGTATTGTTTTCATTCTACTTTTCAATTCTGGATTACTTTATTTTGGTCTATCATAAAACATCAAGAAAATGTATGGAAGTCTGCAGTTGTAAATTGGCGAAATGTGAAAAAATGTCAAGGAATAGAAATATTGTAGGCACTGTATACGAAACCTTTGCATGTAAGAAAATAACAGTGCAGACAGAAGTACAATAAAGAGAAATGCAAGCTTCCTGGAGTGACAACTGACATTTGACAAAGAGTAGGAAAAGATATAGTTAGCAATAGAAGAAAGGCGGAAAGGTGATGGAGAAGGATAAGAAGGGTTGATGGAAAATGCTTGAGTGGCTTTTCAAAGTGATATGCATGCATGTGCATCCAAGGCACAAGAACACATCAAGTGCAAAGTGCAGAAAGGAGGAAAAAATAAAAATCAGACATAAAATGACACAATAATTCAAATGCTAAAAGGGATGGAAGTATATCAAGGAGGCAGATGAAAAGCCTAGAAGCGTGAAGAAGGTGGCGGGTGGTGAAGGAAAAAAGAGGAAAAAAAACCCAACACATCTTGTCTGTCATCACCTTCACCTCAGACCCCTTTTTATTTTCTTTCTTCGCCCTCCTTCTCTGCACCTCCGCATCTTTGAACAGCATGTTTGCTTCTCAGATCTCTTCCTCTCTTTTTCTATCTTTCATCTCTCTTCCTCTTTCTTTTCCCTCCACTGTCACCTCACTCTACCTCCCCTTATTGAACGCTTTCTCCGCCTTAGCACCTTTGCTCGCTCACGCTCAGACAGAAGAGGAGGAAGAGCGGGATGGATGAAGGGAGGAACACGTGAAAATGATGGAGCACAAGACGGAGAATCGGAGGTGGAAGAATCGGCATGTTCTTACCATGGTGGTGAGGATGTACTTATAAAATGCTGATGTCATTCCCAGCTCTGACGCCTGTAGGACAAAGAGAGAGAACAAGATGAAAAAATAAAGAGGCAGCAGGTGAGACATGAATGTGGAGAGAGAGAATAAGAAATGACAGAGGAAGATGGATGGCGAGCGAAAGGAGGAAAAAGAGGACACTTAATGGGGAAGGCAGAGACCAAGGACAAAGTAGGAGAGAATGTGACAAAGGGAGACGAGGAAGCATACGTTAATCACAGTTTTACATCATCAGCCTAACACTAGTACATTTTGCTGAGGGCGGACAGGCACTCCAGGAGAAAGCATCCCATTCAAACCGTGACTCACTGCGCTGGCTATCGGCATCAGAATGAATCAGAGCAAAGCTGGGTTAACCTCTGCACCGCATCCCAGCAAAAAGAGAATCTTTGTATAAGAAAAAATAATATATATTTTTTTTTTGTCCAAAACTTTCAGAGGAGTGTAGCTAATTGACAGGCAACGCCACAGGGCAGAAAAAAAAAATCTAAACTTGATGTTAATCCTATTCAAACACACGTGTGACTGAAGACCTTTGAAGTATTTCTTTCACAAATTGTGAGCACTGCACTGTTTATCAGCGTAAATTGAAAATTTTAACTACATAACAGAAATAAACACCAAATGAGTCGAGCTGCTCGCCGCAAAGGCAACTTTAAATCCAAATGTGTGGGTGGTTCTGAGGAGTGTATTGATGTTTGGTAGACCTGACCTTCTTGAGGATGAGATAAGAGACGGAAGCATTGGCGTCAATGATGATGGTGGCTACTTTGTCGTCACGGATCTCCTTTAGGAGGGGCGTGGGGTCCAGGTTGTCGTCCAGCATCCTGATGGACAGAGTCTCCCGCGAGATGAGAAAGCGACGAACGAGTTCCTCCAACCTCAGCAGGCCTGAGAGAAACGCAGAGGAAAGAGTATTTTGACATTTTGGTTTGTAATGTGGAAAAGTTTAAGGGGCATTGTGTCCTTCTACAATACTTGAAAAATACTTTTAGTTAATTGTAGGAAAGCAAATCATAACTTTATATGGTCTGTACAGGACATATTTATTACAAACAATCCTCACTGGGACTTATTTTCTGGTTGCCACTATGCTTAGTAAGCTGTTGCTCGTTTTTAGAGCCACTTATAGAAGAAGGCCTTACAACCTACTTTACATAAAGCCCATTGCAGAAATAAGGCCATCTGCCATAAAAAAAGTGATTAGATTTTGTCTTAATGCCCCTATTTTCCACTGGAAATGCCTCATATAAAAAATAAAAGTTAATTTTTCCAACTAAATCTGTGACACCAGATGACTCTCACAGCTTAAGCAACATATATTTACACTTAAACATATTCACTGCTTTTTGTGTCTTCCATCACACTTCCTGACGACATATGGGCAAAAATTACATATACAGAACATACTGTGAGATTATAATGAGCAAAACACTCCTGCTTTAAGTAGTTGTATATCAGATAATATGCTTTGACATTTTTTTTAATTACATCTTAGAAACAAAATGCAAGCAATCAAAACTAATTCATTATTCTCAGGATATTAGAGCTTCTTTTTTATTTTCATATCCTCTAAAATATAAAAATAAAAGTTCACTTCATGGTGTATTTTACATTTATTGTATGTCCAGGTGACACATAAAGACTAGTTTGTTGCTGAGAAAAGGATGCTTTTGCTGAGGTGAATGAAAAACACCTCAGGAGTTTTTCACTCACTCCTGAGGTGTGAATGAAAAACAGGAGGCAGTGGTTTCAGTTGTAGTGCATGTGTTAAGTGATTGTACAAAATAAAAACAAGACAATAACAGCAACAAAAACAAAAATAGTTTAGTCAAAGCAGACTCATTTCAAAGTCTATTATCCAGGGTCTAGCTCGCCATCCAGGTAGATTCTGGTCCAGCAAAAAAAAAAAAAGAAAAAAGAAAATGACCTAAAAGATCAAAAATACACATTAAGAATTTGATCAAAAACAAAATAACCAAAAGTTTTTATAGCATCTATACAAAGGAAATAATTATTAATATATACATATAAGAGTAAATTTGTGTACTGGTTTATGCATATTAAATGCAATTATTACTTTTCCAATATTTTTAAATTTGATTCAACATTTAAATAGTCATGTTAATCAACCATAATTTAAGTAGTCAAACAAAAATGTCATTCAGAATCATGTTTCAAGTCAATCAATTTACAGTGTAATTTCAAATATCTCATCAATTATCAAAAATAAAATTCATAATCAAGTGTTTTAAAATTTTTAAGCAGAGGGAGAGAAAATATAAAGACATTGCGCAATATTAAATTTAAGCGTATGTGTAACTACATTCTTACTAAACTTCATTGCTGGTTTAGCGTCAATATAAAAAGAGTCAAAACACGAGTAAAATAAAACCGATGCACCAAACAACAATTGAGTGCATATATCAGGCATTTGTCCATAATTCGGCTCCCTTTAGATTTTTTAAAAATATGTTTTTTTACTTTTTCAACGGAGTGAGGAGTACTTAGCCTCAATGCGCGGCTCGGCGGACATTAATGGCAGAATCCCAATGGAGTTCTGAATTGGCAGCGCCAACAATACTGGTAATAACAACGCATCACTGAGCAGTCAATCGGTAGTTTTAGACATGAAACAATGCTGCTAAGAGATGATAGTAGACTCCCCATGTAGTCAAGTTTGTAGATTTGAAGAAACGCATCGATTTGTTTGGGAGATATCAAACAGCAAAGGCAGCAGCCTGAATGGAATCAAAGGAGGAAGTAAAACTGTGAGCCGGAGGCGGGGCTCTAAAGAAGTTGGAGAGTTTGGGGCAACACAGGAAGTGGGCCCGCAAAAATAAAACTCATCTGACTAAACGTGTGTTACATCCGCATTTCATATTTGGTCCAAATTTGCCATTGTTGCTTGTTCAAAGGTTTTCTAGTTGCTGATATAAACTTATAAACTTTCCCAGAGACATTTATCTAATTCTTTGAGTGTCTTTGGGCCTGCATGTAGCCTAATCCTGGTTGGATTAAATGCAGAACACAACATCAGACAATTACCCTGCCAATCATGACTGCAAATAACCATATGAGTACAACAGTAAACATAGCTGCGACCTTTTGAGCGAATACAACGATTATGCAAAATAAAGTTGGACAGATAGAGGAGCACTGAATGACAAACTTCTTCAGACAATTTTCCCACTTCAAGCAAATTCCTCTTCAAACTAAGTAGAACCAATAGCAGTCAAGTCTCACTTGACATCATGTAAGCCATTACTAGAAAGTCTGCTTTGGTGCTTCCTGATTGTAATTTCATAGTAAAGCACCCCCAGCTATGTAAATAAGTGGTGAGTGAGGTATCTGGGGGACTGAAAAGGGGGAGGAGAGAGAGTTAGACGAATGAGAGGAGGAGAGGAAAGGTAGTACTCCGAGCCCCGTAGGTGGAGAAAGCCTCTGTAAGCAGTGGGGTAATCACTGAACCAGGCCAAAACTTTAATTAGTTCTAGGAAGGAGGGGGGAAGGAAAAAAAAAAAAAAAAATCAATGCACTTTACAGCTTCCTCTCGCTCCTCTCTTGCTCTTCCTATTTCACCAATTTCCAACTCACAGACATAAGCCCTAACCTCTCCATCTCTCTCGTCTGAGCCCTTTGCTCCAGTTACCTCTCTCGGCCTTGATTCATCTGGCTCTTATGCTGCCACCGTCTCCTTCATGTGCTCGGTCGCCGTCCTTAACCCTCATCCATCTCATGAAAACTGCATAATGGAATTAGGCTCAGATAGCAGTTTCTGACTCATGCATAGTGAGAGAAGGATACATCGGAAATGACCCAAAATCTGTGATTCTCGCACATTAAGCAGAATATCTCGCTCAGGGAGGAGACATTAGATGAATACCATTAAGATGGAGTAAGAAAAAAAAAAAGAAAAGAATATGGGGATGTGCTTTCTTAAATTACCTTTTTTGTGTGCATGTGTGATGTTCAGTGTTAAAAAAAAAGTGTGTCTGCATTTTGCTCACCTCAACTGAATCAATGCGAATATGTCTGCTTCACTTTGAAAAGCCTTCTCTACACCAGAGTAAACAAGATGAATTAAACAAGGGGGGCCGACGGTAAACACTGTCTGATGTCGAACCTGTGCAGCACCACAGTACAGCTGCACACATATATTAAATTCAAGTGCATCAATGTTTAATCCCTCGTGTGCAAACGTACAGAACAAGCAAACCTGAACTCAACATGCACATGTTCAGAAAAGGTGAAGCAAGAACTGGGCAAAAAATGTATAAAAACACACATATAGCATGCCACACACACACACACCCACACGGTTGTTCAGAGTGTGGAACAAGCCTGTTGAGTGGCAGTTAGCACCTATTCGGCAGCCATGGCAACCGGCTCCACCGCGATAGATAGCGCAGCCAAGTGGGTCAGAGTCTGTGAGTGCGATAACCTTGTAAAGATCACCTTCGAGGCAAAATGCACGACACAAACGCACTCCACGCTTTCTCAGTGGTTTTTTTTTTTTTTTCTTCTTTCAGAGAGCTGGATCTTTGTTCACCCAGATGGGTAAGTGTCCCAGCTATCGTTTGCCTGCAATTTTTCAGGAAAGGAAGAGACCGCTGAAAAACAGAGCTCTTATCTGGCCACTCAGCTGATGATCAAAACTGAAAAGGACGTCTGATGCTGTTTCAAAGCTCCTTCAATTCAATGAAGTCCAGTTGGTATTCAGCTTACTTTCAGGTCGCAGCAGGGGGGGGCGCTAACTGTCGAGGAAATAATGAAAGCTTCTCAACGTCTGAATCAATTCTTCTTAATGTCACAGCGTTTTGTTTGCCAAAATCTATTCAGTGTACTCTGGGTCGCCTTATTGTTTGTCATTTTACCTTGAATTCTTCTTCGCTGGTGTGAGGAGTTGACAGCTTCACAACAACTAAAGCCCACCTCATTTTCACTCAGAAGAAGGAAGAAAAAAAAAAAAAACTGGCAATTAGTCAGCGGACGAATCGGATTTTTGCCTCGTCCAAGAACGGGTGGTTTTATTGTGTCACATAGTCACGAAGCTGTTTGTATACTAAAGCCTCCATCCGACTAAGCCCTTTTATTCCTGTGACTCTCAGCGGGGGACTGTAACATAAATCAATAATGCACTCTTTCAAAATGAAAATAAAAACAGGCAGTGACCAAGCTCCGAGTCCCCCGTGATGCTAAAGCTCTCTGAGTGCCCGGCCAGTCAAATCAAATGCCCGCTAAGTTCCTCCACTACTGGGAAGCTTTTCAAGCATGAATATTTATCAAACTGGTTTGCCCTTAAAGCCCTCCGAGGTTCAGCATGAGTAATAAATAGAAAGGCTGCATCATGAGCTGCTTTCTGAACTCTGACAACAGGCACAGCTTCATGACCGGGCTGCCAAAATGAGCAGAGGTGTAAAGTGATAAATTTGATTTATTGGAGTCACTGTGATTGAGAACCACAGCTTTCTAGATGTGCATCTTTAAAAATGGTGCTCATTTATAGCTTTACTCAAATTCTGATCTTTATATATAATACGCTTACTCTGCAATTTAGAAGAATTCATCAGATGATGATATTATGGCTTTGCAAGCTTGAAATAGGTTAATTCACAACATGTGAGTTAGCTGGAGGCACAACTGTGAATGAATTTTAGGGCAAAACAACAAACACACTGCTTCCACCATACAGGTCCATGAGGCAGGTTCAGTTCCCGGTTCTGGGACATTTACTGCATGTCCTCCTCTTCTTTCCCTTCCCTACTGATGACTAAATGCCAGTAATACCAAAAAAAAACCATTAAAAAAAAGTCTGGTTTTATACCTCAGTCCAATAAAAGAGCGTCATTATTCACAGCACAACTACTGACATTCCTTCAAAGCAACATAAAAAGATGGATTACAATTTGCAAATGCACACAGGAACAAGGATCTTATTTGATGAAACTATAATTGATTATCAATGCAATTGGAGAAAAATGTGGGATGCTTACACCCTAAGAACACCATCACATCTGTGTGGTACGGAGGTGGCCGAGTCATACTGTGTGGGTGTTTTGTTACAGGAGGGAACAGAGCACTTCATCAAAGAGATGGCATCATGGGGGAAGGACAGTAAGTGCAAATATATGAACATCTCAAGACATCAGCTAGGAAGTTAAAGTTAAGGCCCAAATGTGGTTTACAAACAGACAATGACTCTGAGCATACCTTAAAATTAATAACATAGTAGGTAAAGGCCCAAAAAGACATGGGTCCCAGTCACAAGTCAAATTGAAAAATGATGTGGGAGCAAGATGGCCGACAAACTAGATTCCAGTTTCACCAGTTCTAGAAAAAATGTTGAGAAGCTTATAGAATGAAAGCTATGCAGTTGAAAATATACTTTTATCAAATATTAAAGAAAGAGACATAAACCACAAGTAATACACAACACATTTTTCTCAAATGATTCTTGCATTTAGGAAACTGAAATCTTTTTAACATCTACCAAAAACAGAAAAGGTATAGTGAGAATTATAGGCATACATTGAAAACTAAATGCTTCTATCATTTTACTCATTGCATTTAGGCCTCAAAGATGATTCACCACTATTTCATACAAACTCATTAAACCACCACAGCTATGTGTTTTTAGTAGAACTCAGATGGAGGCAGCTGCACTTTCTTACATTCTTATGTTCCTATTTTTGTGCAAAGGTCCCTGAATGGTTACCAGAAGAAGTAACTGTGGATAACCTAAAGAAAGATCAACAAGTTGCAAAGGTTGCATCGCTTCATGTCCTTTATGCACAATCTCACCACAGCATATTTCAGATGATATTTCACCTTAGTTACTCTTCTTTTACTTGAATATATTATCATAGCGTTCAGTCCAGCTCTGGAAATGAGTGTCCAGCTGCAAACAATCATATCCGGCCAAACGGGGAATTTGCCAACTCTACTGGAGTCACTTTGCTCACACAAAGGTAAACAAGGTAAACACTCTTGCAAGGACTCAACCAATGCACTTACACCCACCTAAATATGAGCACAGCTGTGCAGTCAAAGTCACATAATACAATTTAGTAGAACAAGAGGCGGTGTGCAACTCACATTCAGCCTTGGCACAGACCAAGCTGGCAGACGGGTAGCTGAAAGAGCGTAAGATGGAGCCTATGGCCAGGCTCAGATCCTCGTTGCTGGGGTACAGAGTAACTGAGGCAAAGCGCAGGTAAGGCAGGCGGGGAGTTTCCTCTGGACCAATTTTTACATGAGGGATCTGGAGGAAGAATAATATTGACAGGGAATGATAGCGCATAAGAAAGGCCGGGGGGGGGAAAAGTGATTTATGATTTATTCTGCAGAAACATGCAAGGTAAGAAAAAATATATAGAAAGAAGAAAAAGGTATGAAGAAAAAAATCAGTTTGAGGAAACAGACGATAACTGGTGGAAGAACAATTTATTTAAAAATGAAGAGGAACTGAACATGAAGATGCAGTCACGCCAATATCTGCAACTAGGACAACAAAAAGACTTATGTTGGTACATATTTGCGCAGGTGACACACCTCTTTCTCCCCACATATGTGACTGACAGTAGAGCCGGAGGCGGGGCTGGAGGCTGGACCGATCACAGAGACGACGCCTTTGGGTAGAATCTGGCACACTGAACAGGGAATAAATTTGGATTTACAAGAACACATCTTGGCTCTGTGTTTTTTAGGACGGCTCCACTGAGCTACCAGCAGTAGCGGTAGTCTGTTGAAAAGTGCAAGCATTTCAGTTTCAGATTAGTTATTTATTCTACTGAAGCAGCAAAAGATGTTTCAGTCTAATCTGGTTAATTTTATTAGAAATATTCCAAGGGCAAGAAGAGGACAACCAATCAGTTGTAGGACATTATTGTGAAGACAGTAATTTTTATTGCTTTAATCATTTTTTAATCTTACTCTTGTTACTGATTTACATTGTAAAGAGAGCATTACTATAAGATTACAGATACTGAAAGTTGCAGATTAAAATACATAGCAGACTCACATGTCAAAAGTGTAAAGATACATCCACTAGCTCCCTCCATGAATGAAATACTGTTTAAAAACTTAAAAAAAAATGAAGGAGAAAAATTAAACGCTTCTCTAAAATTAAACATGATTTCTATTAATCAGATTTGCCAAGAGAAACGGTCTGAGTGACGCTTTGCAACAAACTGAGTAAGATTTTTACTTTTACCCTAGTTTAAATAGATATAATTTCAGATAAAAGGTGCTTAATAAACTAACCAAGCAATGTGCTGCCCTGAACTTTCATCATCAAAAACCCTCAAGTTCCCCAGGGCTGTTTTCCTTTTCACTTAGGAGTAAATTTACTGTTTATTCTTTTCTTGCCATTCCTGAGCTGCTGCTTCAGACTGGAAATGTAAAAAAAAAAAAAAAAAAACTATGACATCCACAGCAACCAGTACAAGTCCTTGAAAACTTATATATGAATTCATTCTTAGCTGTACAGTTAGGTATGACTGATAGGGACTGCAAACATAATTAAACTTTTTATTTCCTTCGGTTTCCATGAGCAGAGCAGCTCAACCACAGGGACCAGTCCCTGCAATGGGAGCAGGAACACAGTGAAATTAAACCAGTAAAGCATTAAAGGTATTACTTTATAGCACAATCAAGTAACTGTTACCTTCATTTATTATGAAAATGCAGTATAACCTAAAAGACATTTGAGTCCACAATTTGATGCCTTGAAAGTTTGAAATCAAACTTTTATGCCACAGTTTGAGGAGCTTCTTTTTTCTTTAAGAAGCTCCTGCTCTTTCCAACAGACCTGCGTCAGCACGCCATCACAACAGTGTTTCTTCCTTAAGCCGTTTACAATCATTCCTAGAAGCGTTGCACTGAGAAGTACTTTGTATAAAAAGTTCAGCAGGTAAACAGTTCCAGCAGGTGTTTACTAATTGCTGCTGCCGCTAGTCTGGAGGAGCTGAGAGTGGCTGATTATGGAGCAGCATGTTTTTATTATGACTTATCACATGAACAAACTTATTCATGTGATTTTCATAAAATTTTTCATTTAATGGAAACACAGCAATTGTAAAATGGTGTTTTTTGTTATATAAGCTGAATAATGACTGAGTTTTGCACATATTTGTAATAGAGACGCGGCTAGTGATTCATAGATGAGGGATGTCTATTTTCATTTGCGAATATAAACACTGAAAATCAACCTAACTTAAGTGGTTTGAAACCTCACAATGCTGGTCTACTTCCACTTTTTTCCCACTCTCCTTGCTTGAAATTTGAAATTCAAAAAAAATATTAATGTTAAAAATAGAGCACATGAACTAGATTTGATCCAGAGATAATTCAAATAACCTGAAAATATTTTTTCCAATCTGCTTCTTTTCTCCACAAATGTCCAACTTGAACATTTAGGCTAAAATAAAAACTAAAATTCCAGTATTATATCTGGTATGTAGATAGGTATCCCCTACATACTTATGCTTATTGCATGTTTTATGTGTAACCGTACCACTGTAACCTTGCTAGACAAATTGATTAGCTCCATATATATCTAAAGATGCTATTTTTTAACTTGTAAACGAGGATTTATGGAAACACAGAAGCTAAATGCATCGGTTTATGACGGAATGGAACATTACAAGGAGCTTTGGAGGTTATTTCGGATGATAGTGGTCTGTATTTCACAGAAATGAGTTTGATGACGGTCTAAATCTAAGAGAAGATGAGGCACTGGGGGGCCAGGACCTGCTGAACGACAATGAAACCTAAAGTGCTGGTGGCTGTCATTCGCTTGCAGCTCTTGGTCTCAGTAGGGAGGAAAACATGAGCTGCAAAGACTGGGATTTTCTGATGATGAGCTTAATGCTCCTCTGATTGATTTTCTTGTTTTTCAGTTTGTATGTCTCACCAGCAGATTAAATTATTAAACATCACCTAAAGCAAACTGATACAGAGATACTAAACTAGAGAATCAGAGCTGGGATTTGTTCCAGAGAGGTTTAAAACACTTTCGGTTTTACTTCTATAACTGAGAAAGCGTTTTGACTTAATCAAAATCATGGCTTGGTAAAATAACTTAAAAAGCTCCATGACTTTTCAATAACTTTATGGATAAGATGCACTGACTTGCAAAAATATTCACATTCCTTGAAGTTTTGTTATTACTACAAACTAGAACACATTTCATTTAGATTTTAAAACATAGACCAACATAAAGAAGGGCACATTAGTGAAGAGAAGGCAAAATGGCACCTGGTTTCACAATTGCCTGTAACAAAATGTAAATTGTAGTGTGTATTTGCAGTCAACATCCTGAGTAAATGTTGTGTAATAACTTTTTCTGCAATTATAGCATCCAACTTATATTATATGTAAAAAGTGGGGTTTGTTATCCTTTCTGCTTGCAATACAGCTCAAGCTTCATCAGATCGGACAAGGAGGAAATTTCAGCCTTCATTTTCAAGTCTCGCTGCAAGGCATGCATTTGGACTCAGGTCTGGAATCTGACTTGCGCATAAATCTGCAAGTCAGATTATTTTTAATTATTGCTTTTATTTCATCCTCTGAATTGATGATGTTTTGGAAGCAACCATGAATTTAAAAATAATTAAAACACAAGACAATGCATGTCTAATCAGGCCACCTTTTAGTGTGTCCATTTTTACTGATGAGATCTTCACTGTTCACACCAGATAATTATCCACAGAGGAGTCTGGTCACTTAACTGTCTGATTCGGCTATTCAAGAAGCTGCTTTTTTTTCCCTCCAGTTGTTATTGCAGCTCATTCCAATTAGTCCTCAGTATCAGCAACTGTGAGTGTCAATGTGTACATGCGAGTATCTTCTAAGTGCTTGTGAGTGCACAGGCTCCCTTTGTGGACATGCACGTGTGTATCTGCAGAAAGACGAGCGTGTGGGGGTGGGTGTGTGTGTAAATGCATGCGTAAATGCCTGTATGTGGATGCGAATTGCAGTGTTCTGTAGCTGTAAGATGATGAGCTCCCTGATCCAGAGACTAGAAAATGCTGTGAGCAAATCAGCCTTTCAGAGGTTCTTCCTGCTCGTTGGTCAAGGACACACAGAGACGCACATGGCCGTATCTTAAGCAGGGCACATTATGAGCTCAACCCTTCTAAACATTGCTCTAGCTGCTTGAAGCAGGGTCGATGACCTATCAGAAAAGGAGCAGAGAGGCGATGGTTCAGTTCTGCAGTATTTCCACAGCCTTTGCTGACTAAAGATTCTGTTCACTGAGTTTTCATGTAGTGTTACGGTCCTGTTTTATGTTACTGCTGATACGTTTTACTGTTTGATGATGTGTTTATTATTATGGCCTGCATGGCACACACTTCCAGCTGTTACTGGAGGGCACAGGTCTCCTGTTTTTAATGAGGCAGTCTTAGTGGCCCATTACTGGTCTCCAGTGACATGTAAACTAATAAGCAAAAGTCCCTTCTGGCTTCAAATCCCACAAAAGTGGTTGTGTTTTCTGCACATAAAAGGGTTGCTTTTCACACATAAAAAATTCTAATTATTCTTTTAAAGCGTTTAATCTTTTGGAAAGAAATGGTGCTATTTAACATACTTTTCTTTTGTCTGCAAGTCACTGGTATTATTAAATATAAATATAACTTATATAACACACTGGTATCCGTACCAGTCATTTTCTTTGTGCTAATGAGGCACTATGCACCCAAAGTTTCTCTTTTTTCCTCTGGATTTTATCATTCTGTCATAAGTCTGAGGATGAAAGTTGATCTAGAAGTCATTTTTGAAGTGAAACGTTTCCACTCACTGGTGTCGGTGGTGTCATACTGGGAGTCTTTTTGCAGCTCGTATATGTCCACCTCCACTCGGGCTTGCACTGAACCCTCTATCACGCTGTTGATGTTCTCCCTGGCCAGGGCCAGCGCCAGCCGCTCCCCGCGCCCACACACAGACTGGTCATCCAGAATGGCAGCTAGAGAATTAGAGAGAGAAAGAAAGAAACAGAGAGTCAGAGAAACCAGAGGGAGAAACATGAAGTGTAACGATAAAGGGAATGTCAGAACAGAAACACACAAATGAATCACAACAAGGAATAGAATATTTTCACCGCATAACAAGGTTACTCCTTAATAGATCCCCACTTCCAACCGCTAAAGGACTAGAGGGATTTTTGTATGCTGCTTTTAGGACATGAAAAGAAAGCCAAAGAAAAAGAAACAACCTCATTTACTGCCTTCCAAATAGTCTTTTCTGAGGATACTTGAGCCACCTTTACTCAGTGTCTTGAAAAGCATTTAATCTTTCAAGATTTTGTCGTTGCAGCAACAAATTACACCACAGTCTCAGGGTACATCGACTGAAACAAAGCAGAGCACAAATGTTGAGTTTGAACAAATAAAGCTCTAAAGAAACGTGGCGTATATTTGCACTCAGCCTTCTTTACTCTGATGCCCTGAAATCTAGTGCAGCCAACTGCTTTCGAGATCACAACATTTGTAATCAGAAGTAAACTGTGCATGATTTCAGAAAAACATGAGAACTTCTGTTTGTATTTTGCCACAAGCCAAGGAGTGGAGATAAATGTCCTCTGATTAGATGATTGGCCTGCGTTCAAAACGCTATTTGTTCCAGAAAATTACTAATGGACCTTTTCTTCTGCATATGGTGAGAAATGAGAGGACAGCATCATGCTGCGGGGAAGGTTTTATTTTGTAGCTCAGAGTTGACAGGGAGATGGAGAAGGGAGTAACAATACGGTGATAAAGCATTTTGATAAGAAAAGTATTTTGAATAGAAGAATGGATCAAGCAAACTATTGGCCTATCCTGGGAGACCACCTGCCAGCTGTTCAAAAACTTTGAACAACTAAGACGTTCATTTTCCAGCAAGATGACCACCCTAAACATACAGCAGTGATTTATGTCAAAGCATATTCATGTTTTGGAACAACCTAGTCAAAGTCCAGATCCAAATCGAAATAAGTATAGGTGGCAAGACTTGAAATTGTATGATTAAATATGTTTTCCATCTAGTCCGACTATGGGCAAGAATGTGTGCAAAACATTCTGAAAATGATTTCTAGCTGTAGTTGGCAGGTCTATAAAATATTTAACAGAGGGGGTTTGAATACAAATACACTTCATACTTTTGAAATATTTATTCATAAAAGGTTGAAGTTTGCCACATGTTTTTATGTTTTACTGATTATTAGTGTTCAGATCCTTTCCTTTGTGCTTTTGGTAACATTTTATGATGTGTTGCATGTTTAGTTGTTTTCTGTTTTTGCAGCGAAGTTAAACTAGATTGTGTGTAGCATCAGAGTAGACTATTCTCTGCTTCCTTCACTTCCTTGTTACTGGTCTCTGCAGCCATTGTCCTACATGAGGTGTGTAACTCTTACAGCTTCATTGATCTCCATTAAGTCCTTCGAACACCGGTTACTTTCTTTTTATGCCTGGGCATCATTCAGTCAGGCCCGAAGGACGTGGAAAAAAAGGCAAAAACGTGTGAGCAATATTTGCCATTCACACAGGATTAGACAGTAAAGCCAGCTTCACACCAGCAGCATGGTGTGTGGGTTGTCTGTGCGTAATGTCATGATTTTCATTTTGGCTCCTCTGTTCAGAGATTGCAGCACACACAGCAGCAGCATATCGACATACCAGACTCCTTAGGTTTGTTTAGTTATCGCCAGATTTTTGTCATTTTCTTTTATTCCTTCTGTGTTTTGCCTACCCAGTGGTTTGATCATTGTTCATGAAGAATCCCTTGGTTTTCTCTGTCTTGCTCATTAGTTTCACACACTTCAGGCATGCAACACAACAGACTAATTGCCATGTTTTTTATTTTACCTGAACAATGAAACGAGTTGATTTCAGTGCTAGTTTGCTTTAGCTAAAGGCGCTGTCCTCCCTGTCAACGCAGCTGCAGATGAGGATCCCCAATGCATTTCAAAACTCTGAAAGCCTTTTTTGAGAATCACTTTTATAAAAAAGCACTTCACATTTCCAAAGAAAATTGCATCAGCCTGATAAATATGCTGCAATTTTCACACAAAATGAACAGCAGTAGTGTAAATTCTGCTGAATAATCAGACAAAAAGCGTTTCCGACATTGTGAAACAGTTTCTCTTGTTTGATTTGCTCAGACACAGTGGAAAACATTTAGGTGCTAATTGTTATAGGAGAATTATGAAGCCAGAACATTAACACAGAACTGCTATTTATCTATTTAATGATGTAATCTTTCAGATTGTTCCAAGCAGCTGTTCATGAGCCAAATTAGCCTACTTCCACTGTGCATGACTGTCCATTAATGTGTGAGCTGCAGTTCAAATTAGTGCAGTGTTCAGACCAAAGTTATGAGTCTGACCTTGTCGGATTTCTACTGCAAAATGTTACACCAGAATACTCATTTAAACATGAAATGAGCACATTCAGCTGCTGTCAGATGAATGGAAAGTGGAGTTTAGATTGGAGATATTTGCAGCTTTGATACCTAGAGATGTACCAATCAGAGATTATTTTGACTAATGTCTGATCATAGATTTTGTTAAGCACTGACCTGCCATTACTGATTTTGGATGGCTTTTTAAAAAATAATAATAATAACAATTCTATTACAATCAACTCCAAGTTACAGAGTTGTTTCTTTCTGGATCATTTAATTTCTAAAAAGCAAAAAAAAAAAAAGATATTTACTACTACTGTCTCAAGCTTTGTCTGAAAAGACAGCTTCAGTCTACGTTGGTGCTGGATTGTTCAATCATTAAGTCAATTATTGTAACTCTAAATGAACTTAAAGGAGCCTCATTTTTCAAATCAGTCAATAATTATTTAGAATACAGATGAGGTCACATGACATGTGAGTCAGCAGTCAGAGTTACACCGCTCTGCAGTAAAACAGGTTTCACTATTACTGCTAAATAAAGACACTGTTAACACCACTGACATTTTCAGCTGTCTTGAGCATCTTATATTAGCAGATGCTCAAGGCTAATATTAGCTTGCATTAGCCTTAATCTAACATTAATGCTAATGTCAGATTAGCATTAGCTAATGTAAGACTAGCATTAGCTAATCTTACAAGATTAGCATCAAGATTTTCTGCAGAGGTCGAGCTTAACTGAGATTTCTGAGGCCAGGAAGCATTTCTGGATTCATGACACAAACTTAAATTGTAAAAGAACAAAATCAAGCAAAATTGCTTCATAGCAATTTTTCTTGTTATTTGTGGAAACCTTTTCCTTTGTTTAAAAGTAGCACAGATTAAACAAAAAGGTGACATGAAAGCTGCTTCCTTTTTAAATAGCTTCTTTTGGGCTCACTATTATGTAAAATAGTTAACAGAGTCTTATTCCCTCAGTATGACCTTCCACACCGAGGGAAATTGATTTTTCAGCTAAAACCTTCAAAGCTTGGATAACATTTTTACAGTTTTCAACGGGCCAATCACTGAGCAGAGTGATTCCAGAGTAAAATCTGACTATTTTGGTCATCAGAAAACGCTTGGTGCATTTGTGTTGAGAATAATCTTTTTGCATAAATGACTTGTCTGCAGCTGAACTCAGATCAAAAAATGATTTTCAGAGGATTTGACGAGGTAAAATATGCGTCTGTGGTCTACTATAACACAACCGACTTTTACATTTATGTCACCTTGCAAAACCTTTACATAAGTTGATTTGGTCAACCTGAGTAATGTGCAGGTTGCACATATGAACGTATGGTATTGGTTTTAAATGCAACTGTTTTAAAAGTAATCAAATCAGGAACACCTTTTCCATGTTTATAAGTTGCCAGAGTTAAAGATAGAGTTTCCTTCGCCAAGCTTCTGTGCACTGCCATGCAGCTGTCAGAAAGAATGTTGCCACATATTTTCCAGCTTGCAAGAAAAACAAATTCAGATATTTAGCCAATGGTTATTCTACACATTTTCCAGAGTAAATATTAAATTTAAAATCATAATATATAAGTTATAAAGAAAACATTTTAGCTGCAATAACAAATGATTTGTTGTTTCAGGAGCAGCAGAGAAAACTTGTTTTTCTTCTTTTTATGAAGGTTATTTTATCCTGATTAGTTTTGTTTTTACAATGAAACTGTGGTATTTCCACTGAAGAATATTGACCTGTTTGTTTAAGATCCTCACCCACTCCAAGGTGAAACAACCAATTTGTGAATGAATGAAACAAATAAATGTAAAGTTTGTCCAGAAACCTTTCGACCTGTGTAGCGTCCACTCACCCATGCGGACAGAGGAGAGTAGAGGGGCCTGACTGAGGGAGAGTGGTGGTATCGTGACTAGCAGGAAGGAGAGGAAGCGTATTGACAGCAGCAGTGCTGGCAGAGCCGGCATCTTCTACTGCTCCTCATGGAGAACGGTCTGCTGGCTGCCTGTACCAACACCTGTGGGATTGGAGAGCGTGTTAGTCGACACAAAGTCCCACTCTTCCTTTAAACTGTCATCATACAGCTTATCTCCACTTTGCACTGTCATATTCCAATGTAGTGGGAGCACCTGCGCTTTCACAACCCATACAATGCACTTTCAAAGTCAGTTATGAAGATGTTTCTTGTCATATCGCACCAGCAGCCTGGTTCCCATGCATACAGCTTGTCTAATAATAAAATACAGAACACAACTGTATTCACGTCTCCTGTGGAAAGTCTGCTGTTTAGACGTGACAGGATTCAGCCTACCAGAGGATCTCCGGAGGCTTTTCAAACAAAACATCACAATACACACATACATTCTGAGTATTCACACACATTTGTGCATATCCAACACCAACAAACATGAAAACAGATCGAAATACACGATAAGCGAGTACTAGAAACAGAATAATAAGTGTAAATACAAGAGCTTCGAGGATAGATGGTTGTAAGGTACACAACACTCACCCGTATCCACTAACATGGCTGCTATACCCTAACCTCGAGCCGCCAACTTCAAAACAACACACAAACACGCAAAGAAGAGCACAAAGGGAGTTCAGAGGATCTCCAGTGGTGCTAAGCAACAGTCTCCAGGAATGACAAATCCTTGCTCTGACTGACAACATGACAAGGTTGTGTTGAAGAGTTGGAGAGAGGAAGAGACAGACGACAACAGAGGAAATTGAGGGATGGGTGTTTCTGAGCTTTACACTGTGCTGACACTCTTGAAAAGCTGCGTTCAGGACCTCCACTTGACCCGTGTTGTTGTAAACAGCAGTCAGCTGCTGACCCAGACCCTGACGAGACGACGTACCTTCACCATCAGATAAATCAAACACACAGAAAATGTGGCTTCATGCTGACCTTGTAGATCTAACATCCCTCCACAGTCCATCCTTGAGCTTGTTGGCTACTTTCACTAGAAAATCTTTCATCTGTCATCCATCTAACCTTTGTTTGTCTACCCAAAAGGGGACACAACAAATATTAAGATGTGCACTGGTAAAATGAGATGAAAATGTAACTTTGTAAACAAGATGAAAGATGTTTTGTGATATCATTATGGGTACAACATGATGGTGAAAGTCTTCTTATAAGTCCAGACCTAAATCCATTTGAGAATCTATGGCAAGACTTGAAATGTGCTGTTCAAAGACACTCCCTCTCTCCATACTGTGTTAGCTTGAAAGGCAGCTGTTAAGTATTTTTCAGGCACACAGTGCCATTTTATGGCAGTCAAGTAGCTGCTTTAGCTTCAGATGTTATGCAAATGCTGTGCATATCAAAAACTTGAAAGGAAATTTGACATTGCAGTATAGCCATATCAGACATCCTGAAAGTGGTCTCCGTCTCTCCAAGAACCTGCTACACTTTCCAGCACCGCCTTCAGTATATCAGCACAACAATGCTTCTCCATGTTGTCCATTGATGTTGTTTACAATCATTCTAAGGAGTGACTTTTGTATGATAAGCTCAGCAGACTCGCAGTTCCACCAGGTGTTTGCTAATTGCTGCTGCCGCTAGTCTGGAGGAGCTGAATGGAGGGAGTGCAGGAAAGGGATGCGCTGCGGGTCGGGGAACTTGGCTGGGGACTGAAATTCCTAGGTGCAGCTTTGTGGAAATAGGCGGCGCTTTGTGAGAGCAAGCATTAAGGTACCTCCTAATGACTGCCATGGAAAGTTTCAGGATTTCGTAAACATCCAGAAATAAGTAACAGCAACACTCTGAGTATGTTCTTGATGAGGGAGTGGCATAATAACATAATATAAACCTCAAAAAAGTCAATTTTGCATAATATCCCGACTTTAAATGATTTTACAAAGAAGATACGGCAGCAATGTCCCTTTTTAAGTAATTCTTGCAAATGATTCCAAAATACTCTAAGTTGTAGTTACAGCTAAAGATCTAATCTTTTTTTAGCTACTTTCACTTTGTTCATCTCATTCTCAACTTTCCAAACTTTTGTATGTCAAAATTGTTTTAGAGAATGGTAGAAATATATCGGTGTGCTCTGTTCAGATAAGACCAAGACTAAAACTTCTGGTCTAAGTAAAAAAAAAAAAAAAAAAACAAATAATTAATCAAAAGCATAATATGTGGCCTAGTCAAAGTTCAGATCTAAATTCCACTGAGAATCTGGTGCAACCCTTGAACAATGATGCTCACTTACAGTATTTGTGGAACCTGACACTGATAAGGAGAGCTGTTTTGAAATGAGAAAAAAAAATCAGTTTCTGGACATGAACATCAAAGCCCGGGTGTGTCAGTCATTTTCATTTCAGGCCACATGAAGATCATGAACGTCATTAAAGAGCCGGTTGTGGCAACTACTTATTAATAAACAGCTTCCTTAGTGTTTGATGTTTTAGTGTTCAGTATATTGTTTTTATGTGAATAGTGCCAAATTGCATCACTGTGAAACGGTGTTATCCTGATATGAACTGATAAAATATTTAAACACATAACTGTTATCTTTTATAGTTTTATTTATGGTGAGTCTAGAGAGCCACATAACTGGCTATGGTGGGCCAGATTTGGCCCGCGGGCCTTCAGTTTGACACGTATCATAGCCCAAATGATTTGTAGCCATTTTTAAGGCAAAATATCTAATCTTCAATAGCAGCTACTTTCATTTTTAAAGATTCATATTATCTCCAACTCTTGCTGAACAGTGATGTTTAAACTCCATAGAAATCTACTGTTCGACTCCATCTTCTGCACCTCTGACAGGTCTCTCAAATGGTAACCAAAATGTGCGCTTCAGCACGTTTGTAATACTAATGAATACACCATCCAGTGCAGATGGCCATTCTCTCATTACGGCTTCCACGGCTCAGAGCGAACCGAGGCAGGGCTTATGTGAAGCCATCTGTATCTGTGACACAACATAGGATAGCAGGCGCACAGTGGGAGTCATTTGTGCTTTTATTGTAATCCATACATCTTTCTCGTTTAACTCAACGTGTTACTGTAAAGTTGCCAAAAAAGGCAAATGAAAATCTTGTCGCCACATACGCAAAACTGTCATCTCATTTGTATGTTTGTTTATTATGGTTATGCACCGGCTGCTTACTCAGACCGCGCCACAAGATAACTGCTGTCACTTTGATGACTCTTGCTGAAGTATTCTGTTTGCTTCTCATACCAGTGGTTTCTTTCTCAATTTGCTCCCCAACAAAGTGTGTGCATGTGTGTCTTTGTTGTGCTCATACCTGTGTGTTTATTGCTGGGCATACATGAGCCTGTACTTACCCACTGTGTGTGTGTGTGATGGGTTATTGATCGAGCCCCAGCTGAAGTGGTGGGCCCTCAGGTGCAGTCAATCAAAACAATGGGGAGCCTATCATGGGAGCACTGCATTTTGCAGGAGCCATCTGATTGGCTATTACCAGGAGGCAGATTGGCATGATGACGAATAAGATCCAAACTAAGGCTATGGCTTCATCAGCGACAGGATGGAATCGGTGCTATTTCATTGTTATTGAGAGCTATTGACAGCATTAGACAGAGAGGATTAGAGTATCTTTACTCCCAGGAGAGAAAGACAACGGGAGGAGGGTGGAAGGTGGAAGGAGATGGAAAGCTGTGAAAGAAGTCGGTAGAGGGAAAAAAAACGAAGCAGAGGGAATGGGGTTGCGCCGATGAGGGAATAAAAGAACAAAATTGAATATAGAGAGAAGAGATTGGAAAGTGTCTGCAGAAAGAGACGCAGAGCCACAAAGAGACAGCAGTGGTGAAAAAGTACATTTACCCAGGGACTGAGAGAGGGGAAAATTTATAGCACTTTCACTTTAGTTCAGTGCTTTTAATTACATGTCAATAAACAGCATTTTCACCACAATTCAAAAGAAATTATACATTTAATTCAGCTTCAAAATCCCACATCTTATTTATTTATTTTTTTTATATTTTTCTGTGTTAGTTTCAACTAATTAAAACAGCAGTTAGTTCCTGTCTGCGTCATTGCGAACATTATTTGCCTCTCAAGCAACTAAAAGTCAGATTCTACCTCATCACTGCTCTTTGAAGCACAATCGATCCACCTTCTTTTGCAAATAAAAAGAGAGAACCATGATTGAAATCTATGAAGCTCAAAAGCAAAGAGCAAAAACAAAACCCATTGCATCAGGGAACAACAGAAGGAGGTGATCTGATCTTATGAGTCATGTTTTGTTTTACATCATGTGGAAGGCTGCACTCTTGTTTACCTGGGAAAAAAAAAAATGGGAGCGCAGTGCATCGTAGAAAGAAGGCAAGCCAGTGGAAGTAGTAGCGTCTGAACATTTTTCTGCAGAGAGGTCTTCTGCCTCGACATTCATGGGAATTTTACTCTGACATTAACTTCAGAAAGTACACATACGCCTAGAACCACAAATAAATATCTGCATTTTTATTCAGCCTCCCTGGGCCAATACTTTCCAAACCAACCTTTGCTAAAAAATAAAAAACATAGCAGTAAATCTTTTGGGGCTTGTCTCTACCAGCTTTGAATATCAGGATAATATTTTCCCTATTTTCTTTGTAAATAGCCCAAGCCCAGCACAGACTTGGACGTGGGTCCAGACTTTGACTGGGTTGTTCCAACACATAAATATGACTTGATCAACACTGCTGCATTGTAACTCTGCCTGTGTGTTTTGCGTGTTTTCACAGAGCCTGATCTCTTTTGGAGTTTCCAACACGTTTTCTTCAAGGAATTAGTCCTAACAAACTTTCATGTCTCTTCTACAGAAAATCTTCCTGAACTATGCAACCCATCACCACTGTGTTTCAAGGTGAGTGTTTTTGTGATGTACAGTTTTCTAAAATGTGTGCCGCAAGATTTAATGTTGGCCTCCTGTGAACAGAGAATCTTCTTCCACATGTGTGCAACTTGTAGTTATCTTGTCAACAGATTACTTCTGAGCTGTCTCCTTTCCATAGTAAATGCATAGTTGCGCTGTGATCTTACCATTTAAAGATGATGGATTGAACAGTGCTGCTTTAGACCTTAAGAGCTTGAGATATTGTTTTATAGCCAAACCCTGCTTTCAACATCTCCATAAATTTAGCCCTTCAGGCTTCTCTTTAACAATGTAAATCCAGGACTTAAATGTTCTGTAGCTGGAACACTTTCAAAAGTTGAAAAGTACGCTGCTGTCAAAGTGAAGTGAGGGAGGCTACCTCAGGATTAGATGGGTGGCTGTAATGTTGTGGCTAGCATTGCGATGGTTGCAACTCCACCAGCATATTACTGTTGTTATTACAGTTATTATCACAATTTTCTGAGGTCACCGGGTGTTCCTGCTCTTATTAGCAATTTGGTGTGGATTAACCAGGATGAAGCTTTTTTCCTCATCAATCTGAGGTCGAGCGGTCAAGGCAGGGGCCAGAGAGCCAGGTTCACTGTTTTTTATTATTTAACAAAACTGGAAAAGCTACATAAAAAATGTCCACATGCAAAAAAAAAAAAAAAAAAAAAAAAGAAAATCCAAAGCTAGTCTTAGAATCGATTATTGTCTTAGGAAAGTTTTACCAGGTTCCTATGGATACCCCTTTCATAGATCTGGCCATGAAATTCAAGGCAATTCTGAGCACTTCTTCCATCACTGCAGATGAGCGAAAGAAAATAAGGAGTTGAAAAGTCTCAGAATGAGGTGGGGGAATTGAGAGAGCCAGATAGAGTCGAAACGAAGTCGAGCACAAATGGTGAGACACTATTGCCGTGTTCAATTTGCTAGGACTGTGTATCTGGCTGGCATACAAGCTCTGTTGTGGCAGCGGTACACGGCTCAGTCCCTGTCGCTGTCGGGTGTCAGTCTGCGGGGAACTGGAGCAGCAAGAGGCCCAGCCAGACTTTTCTGAGCCGCACAGAAGAAGAAAAAACTGGTTCCTAGCCTCCCTCGTTTTCTTTCATTCTGCACCCTGCTGCATGTCACCCTATGCACTGGCACCACCGAGACACACAGAGAAGCTTAACACATAAATATTCTGATGTGCCCGACCGTGTGTGTGTGTGCCTGCACGTGTGTGTGCGGGACAAAACAGAACAGTGAGGACAGAGTGTATGAAAAGGGACATTCGGGCACTGTAGATTCAGCTGTTTGATGTGTGCATTCATCTTGAAGCATATTTGTGTGTTTACTCATTTGCCTGTGCATGTGCGTGCGCACTCGAGAATTGGCAGCTTGCTCGTAGCGTCTGTTGTGTCTATTATGAAAAAGAAAGCCGTAAAATCTGAAATCTTAATTACCTAAAGGCGCGCGTGTGGGGAGGAAGGGGTGGGTGGCTGGTTCGTGATGTTGGGAGGGTTACATTGGAGGCAGGAAAAGGAAGGAATGCGATCTCCCCACTGACCCCCAGGGCAGACGGAGAGAGGATGAAGAGAGATGGAGGCAGAGGAAGTGGGATGAGCAGGGGAGGAGTAGAAAATAAAACTCAGATGGAGAAAAGAAGCTTCAGGCTATATAAGGAAAAAAAAAAATCTTTTTGTTTTCCGCCCCTCCTGCCTTATTGTATGAAACAAAGAAATCTAACAGTTATCATAATGGAAGGATGAATCATTTCTATAATTGAATTTGTAAGTGGAACAGCTTCAGTGGCTTTGGGTTTCAGGAGACTGTATGGAGCGACCATCGGGGGAACACAAGCGTTATTTTGCTCGTTCTCACAATTAACCGGCCCTGCTGAGTACAGAGCGGCACTGCAGCAGAAAGCGGGGCTGCCGTCCCTGAATGAGTCTGGTTAAGTCATTTTGGAGCATTTGTTAGCCTTCCCCAGACAGTATTGATGAGCTGGGAGGTCGGCCCGAGTGTGTAAGTATGTTTGTGCTCATGCAGTGGAAAAATTCAACTCTCCCCCTCCTTTGACTCCCGACATTTGGCTACTTGAGAGGATTAAGCTTTTGCTGCTTTGTGTCTGCTTCTAATATCAAAAGAGCCGCACATATTTTCGTGCATTTTGACTCAGCATTTTGAGTCTGCAGTCATTTGGGTTCCTTTATTCCCTTTTCTCAACGTCTCTGACTTACTTTCCTGCTCCAATCCTATTGTTTTCTGTATTTTCTACCTTGTCTGCATGTTCCATTTTACTCTTTAGCTACTCAGTTTGATACAGGTATCTTAGAAAGTCAAGACTTTATGGTGAAGCCTTGCATTTTTGAGAAATATCGGAACCTGTAGCAAGGTACCCCAATATTTAATTTCCATAAAGAGCCTTTCCGAAATATTCATACTTCCCCCAACGTATTTTCTGAGGATTTTATGAGATGAGGTTTACAATACATCTCTGAAAGCATTTTGTGTTGTCCAAATGGTTTATAGACAACTAGGTCAAAATTGAAAGACATTTGGTTTAATACGGAAAGTTTTACTGATCCCCATAATTGATCTCAGAGGTTTTATGAGTCTTATAAATGTAGACTTGTTTGGAATGGGTCCCACAAAGAAAAGTTTGACTCATGCCTTTCTAGCTAAGTGTCTGGCAAAATTACCATATATGCATACAATTTATGATATCTGGCTTTATCTACACATTATTGTTTTTTTTTTGTTATTTTATTTACGGTCATCTTTCTTATCAAAATTAAACTTTTTTTCTTTATCTGCCTCTACAACATTTTGCCAGCAGGTGTGTCCTCTCTGTAAATCTGTTTGGATAATTTCAATTCTTGCTGCATAACTGACATTTATCACATGGCAACAAAGCTGAACTTTAACTCTGATGACATCGCAGACATGCGATATCATCCTGTTGAGCTGGATGGCCTAACTACTTAAAATGTATGTTCTCATTTACATATTTACGCAGATTTTTGCCATTATTCCCAGTTTCTTTTGCCGACAAATAGAAAAAATACAGAGAATATTCTATACATTGAGGTTCCACAGCTTTAGAAATTAAAAGAATGAAATTATATCACAATGCTAAGTCAAATGAAGCAGTCTTTGAGTTTTGGTTTATATTTTCTCACATTTTTGCAGACTATTTTGCAGACATTTTAAATCTTAAGTCAAAATTTTCATTTTTGAACCAGTTTATATTTGTTGGATCTAGTATATTAGTTGAAATCATCACTATGAACAAACATATTACTGTCTCCAGTTTAAACAAAGTCTACATGTAACTTTAATATAAACATCAGTTCCATCACTCTCTGAGTGTAAGTCAGCTCGAAGCCTTTAGGGACGTCATATCCAGTATCACCATCTTCTCATCAACTCTGACCAGTATTCCTGTCCAGCTGAAGAAAGGCATCCCACCAGCATGATGCTGCCACCACCATGTTTAATAATAAAGATAGTGCGGGCGTCACACAGTGTTTATTCTCTTGGATTTTAATTAGAGGATTTGCTAACAATGCTTTCATTTCAGATAAACGCAACAGTTTAAAATTATCTCAATGCAAAGAAAAGGACAATAAATAAATAAAATATAAAATGTTTAAATAAAACAATATTAAAACACTGCGAGAAAATTGTCTGGATCCACCAGATATCTTTCAAATAAAGAAAACACTGAATAACATGCGACTACCATGAAGGGAGAAGGGAAACGTACAGATCGTATTTAATAAAAACACGGGTAAACAAACCTGTTTCAATATTTGCTTTTTATATTAAGAAAGTAAAAGAAAAAAACACAGTTTTATAAAAGTTTTTTAAAAAAAACTTTACATTAACATTTCTTATTTCGGATAATAATATAAGCAATTGAAGAGATATATTTGAATAATCTCTAACGTACCAACCAGTTAATAAAGTGATTATTATGTACTAATATAAACCATAATATTTTCAAAGCAGAGAGTTTCCCTCTGAGAGGCTGAAGATCCACAGATCATAGACCACTGAGCTAAACCGAATAATAAGAGGGAACATTAGCATCAACATCTCTGTTAAATCATCCAAAAACATATTGCTGAAGAGCTTCAGCAATATCTCATAAATTCTGTCAAAGAAATTTTAAAAACTCTGTTTAAAGACGACTAAAAGCGTCATTTTAAGATTTGAGACATTTATTTAAAAATTATTCTTTTTCTTTCTCCTAACAAGCTCATGCAGAGCCAGAGCAATCACTGTGATTTTATTCTCCATTAACCATGGATTCCCACTGGACTACAAGGCTCCAGCAAAACTTCAGCAAAAAGGAGACTGTGAAGCTACCAGGCAGGTGGTCATAATGTAACGCCTGATCAGCGAAGAACCTCCATTCTAATCCCTCAATTTATATTTTCCTTGTGATTAATTTGGCAAAAAAGGGGACAGCACAAATGAGAATGAATGGGAATAACTGTGAAGAGCAAATCTAATATTATGACAGCTTTGCTTTCTGCAAATGATTAATTAACATTCTTAGATTCATAATTAAGCAAACAAGCCCAAAACAGCAATATTTGCTTGCTTGAGCTACTCAAATATAATTTTCCTCCAAGGGAAAGTGCTACAAAGACAAATCAAAAGATGTCACCTTGGTGGCTGAAAATGGCATCAAGTTTCTGTTTTCTTTTTTTTCATCACTTTGTTTCCTGAACAACTTCTTGATGATTAGTCTTCCCTTCAGACTAATCAAGAAGCTCTGAATGTTTTCTCAATTCCTGAGACTTGTCCTCGCTCAGCAGGGCTGCAGACACTTTGAAGTCTCACTCTCACCTCCTTCCTCCCTCTCCGCTTTGTCTCCTCTTCTTTAGCGTCTATCTGTTCTGACTTTACTTCAGGAACACTGTATAGCCCTGTCTCTTCGCTGACCTCTCTCTACTCTCTCAAGATCTTCGCTCTCAGCGCTCTCTTCAATCTCGACAGCCCACTTTCTCTGCCACAGCCCCCCACCGCCACCTCGCCGTCCGCCCCCTCTGTTCATTGAACATGGATAAATTCTGCCCAGTATTCTCCTTGACAAAGAGGCCCTCAGTCTGTGACACAGGCTGCTCGGGGAACCACCGTTCTCCTGCGACACTGTCACATCTGAGTACGTCAGGCTCAAACGTACACACCAGCTCCAACAATCTGCATGAGCTCTCCAAGAAGCAGCACAGAACACTGTGTTTGTGTGTGTGTGTGCTGGTATGCAAGCAGGCCGTTTTGTTTTCTCAAAGTCCGCATCCTGGTGCACGGCTGCGTGTGATTTGTTTGAACATGCCAGCAGCGAGTTTGCATTTCAGCCTTGCTGCATGCATATGTACCACCCGCTGTTCAGGCAGTAAGTCTGCGTGTGTGTGAGCGGAGTGGAGGTGGAGCATGGCTCTCGGTTTATTTCTTTCCCCGGGAACTGTTTAAAAAAAGAAGAGCTGTTTCTCATCTGTGGCTGTCGATGCACTTGTTGCAGCTGCGGCTGACGTCAGCGCAGCAGTTTAATCACAATTAGGAGGCCGTTCTTGAACTCGTTCGCCTCGCGGCTTGATTGGAGATTGAAAATTTGCGTTCTGAGCAAAGCCCTGGAAATGCAGCAGTGACATTATTACACACGGCACTGGAAAGAGAGCAATGTCTGAGCAGGAATGGAGGGTTGTCAGTAAGAATCAGTGTTTCACATGAACGCTACTCTAGATACATCTCTTTCTTATTTAAGTACTAAATGAATGGTAAACTTGGTTCTGATATTAATGATGTAATTAGGTACTGAAGATTAAAAATATGCAGATTTAATTTTTAATCATTGAGCTTTATTCATGTTCAAGGATAATATCCTAATGAATAAAGCCAATACTTAAATTTTCCTCAATTTACTTTTAAGCATCTATTTTAGTTTGAGAAAAAAAAAACTAATTTACTTTTTTATTGAAATAATTACTTGCCTGTCTTCAAACACTTTCTCAAAGCTGCTAATATTTAAGGACACCTGAAATTTACTGTGGTGACATTAAACAGTGTTGCCAACACAAAAGTTCATTTTATTTCCTCTTGCTATGGATAAAATGAATGCTTTCACTTCTAGCTTAGCAATAAAAACAGAAGGCCTGTGCCTTAATCATTAAAGCTGAAATGATCCATGCGAGGTTCTGTTTGCACCATGTGTGCTTGTAGTCCCATCCAGATGCCATTAAGCAAAAATAAAGCAACTGATTTTTATAGCTTTATTTGAACTGTCTTTTTTTGATAAACTTACCCATAAATATAGGAAAATAAACAGAGTAGATTGTCCTCGAATCACCTATGAAGTGACACAATATTATTTAAGGAGTACCTAATTATTTTGAGAAATAGAATTTCAATTCTAATATGCTACTTTTCCGTCCAAATATTTCCTTCTGTTTTTGCAATTAGACCTCAGAAACAAAATAGGTTTCTGTACACTGTAGCTTTTGTGGGAATCCAGGTGTGTCCAAAAGCTGCATGTGTAAACAACATAAAAAGAGAAGCAAACAGATGTTAAAAACTGGCAGAGCTCAACAGCAAAATTGGCAGAACGATGATGCCAATGTGGATGTAAAAAACTGTGGTGCATTTTAAGTCATTTCAGAAGGCTTCCTTCATAAAAGTTTGATAAACAAATGTGATTTAGTTCATCTGAGAGTTGGGAATGTAAGATTTCTTAAGAGGTAAACTATTAAAATAAACTAGTTCTAACAGACATGAGCAGAGTATGAATTTGTTCTTGTGAAAGCTGAATATTGCTGCCATTTAGAAGGTTTCACTAAAAACTTCAGAGGCATAATTCATTAAAAAAAACAAGACGAATCAAATAAAGGAACAAGAACAAAACGATCGCTTTTTTTAAGTTTTAGTATGACTAATACACGTCTAGTATTCTAGAGAAACCAAAGCACTTGAAAATCAGTTTGAAATTCAGTTATGATTATTTTAATTTTAGACAGACTCCCTGCCTCTGCAGACAGGGGAGACAACTGTTCAACATCGAGTGCAGCGTAATCAAGCAAACAAAATACACTCTGATTGAAATTATCAGCATGGTTCATTCCGCTGAGTGGTACGCACACAGTAAGATGTTTGGATGTAATCTTTTTATTTAACCTTTGTACCACAGCTACCTGCAGGCGCTCAGCTGACTTCAGCACACCTGTGGAGCAGGAGAACTAAGCGTGCAAACCAGGAGAGACGGTCTTTTCTCAAAAAGTTGACAAAGTCTTGGTGAAACATGTGATATGCAGGAGGGAAATAAAAACACTAAAGCTCCCCTCTGTATGGTTCAGTGTTGTAACTCCATTAGGTCTGGGAAAATATTTTTTAGATAACTTGAACTCTTCAGTCTGAGAAAAAACAGCAATGACCTCAGGAAACAAAACCTGAATGCCAGAAAAGAAAACAGTTTTCCTTCAAGTACGTAAATATCCCTCATCCAGATGTTTGGTTACCATCTGGGCTGGTTGGTGCAACAAACACACAAACTATAATTCTCCAGCACATGTGCGCTGCATTAATCTTGTACTTGTAGGTCTGTGAGTCCGAAGTCTAACACTAAAGACTTTTAGTTACGTGGCTGGTAGTTAAATTAATAGGAACATAAATGATCAGCGTCCTATCACCAGAGAGAACATGTAAACTACACAAAGGAAAGCAATATCTGATATTTAAAGCCACGACTTTGTTACTGTGAGCAACTGATCCACTGTGAAACTCCACATTTTAATGATTTACAGCTATTTGGTAAAACCAAAACCAAAAATAACAAGTACAGGACATCCAATGTAGATAGAGGTTTAAACTCAGTCCAGACTGATATCCATCTATATATCACTTTATAAAAAGTACTCAAACAAACTAATAGAGTTGACTGTAAGTGGATGTACTATATGCTGTTAAGCGTAGAGAAAGGGAAAAGATTAATGTATATGATATCCTAATAGTTATTGGGCGAGAGGCAGCAGAAACCCTGAACAGGTCACCTCCAATCCATCACAGAGCAGCGCACAGAAACACAGGAGGCAACTATTTATACACCTGAGGGCAATTTAGAGAAATCAGTTAAAGGAAAATGCTCGTCCCTGGCCTGGGAGAGGAAGCTAAAGTACCTGGAGAAATGCCAAATATGCACTGGAGAAAAATACAGCTGAAGCCACCTCTTGTATAAAACACTTAATTTCTTTTTTCTCTCCGTCTGACATTAATTAAGACTAAACTTTCCCTATTTTAAGCCAATTAGGATTACTGAAATTATTTCTACTTCCCAGCTTATCTATGTTCTTCAAATACAGAAGTTTACATACTTCTCTCTCAATATTTGGTAGAACTACCTTGCAAGCTGAAGGATTTCAATCAAACATTGTGTGATACGTATCATTCTACAAGCTTCTCTCAATGGTTTACTAGTATTTTGGCCTATTCCTCCTGTCTAGCAAAGCTGAATACGGTTTGTAGGCCAATTTTCTCCCACTCAGTTTCATCTCTTTTTACAATTTTTCCACAGAACTAAAATCAGAGCTCAGGGAAAACCACTCCTAAATATTAAAGCAATTTGCAACTCATTTGGTTGTACGATTGTGGTCCTGGACCAGCTGGTAAACCTATTTGTGTCCAAAATTTAACTCTGTGATGTCAGACAATATCGTGTCATCTGTTGTGTCAAGACCACCGATCCCTTCAGAAGGAAGGGGTTCTTAACTGTGCAAGCTATTCCCTTTTTCAAATGCAATAATGCTCATCATAGACAAACACTTCAACCTTAGTTTCATGAAGGTTTAATCTCTACTAAAACTTTAATCTGGCCTTTTATATTTCTTTTGGAGTAAAGACTTCTTCCTCTGAGTGGCTTTTCAGCCCATGTTGGTGCAGAATTAGTTTTGCTGTAAATAATGATTCTCTCGTCAGATTCAGTCAACATCTATACGAGCTGTTTTGCTTTTTCTCCAGGTTTGGGGGCACATTTCTGTGGAGCATTCGTGTTCTAACCATGGATGTGTGAGTTCTCTCCAAGTACTTTGGGTTCCTCCCACAATTAAGCAAGAACATTTGGTTAATTAGCCATAAAACTGTAATTAGGTTTTAGTAGAGTGCATGGCAGTTTTTACACTGTTTATGGTTCCTATTCATAAACTCATGACTTGTCAGGGGTGTAACCTACATTAGACCCATTGATCAGCACTACAACAACTACATGGGTATAGAAAATGGATGAAACTGGGCTTAAAATTGCAAGTACATTTTTGTGCTTATGTAGACTAAAGTTCAAATGCAAAGTTAAAATGATGTTTGGTTCTAATTTAGATGTAAATTAGCATTGACATAGCCTACTTTTATGCAACGCATGTCTTATGATTTAAATTTTCTGTAACTTTTAGCAGTTTTTTGCTCTTTTGTAGTCTTTTCCGTTCTCCTAACAAGCTCATGCAGAGCCAGCCAACCGAAAAGCGGGGCTGTCTCACTGAATTGCTTTCCCAGAGTTTTATTCTGATTGTTTTGTGCTTTTTCTGCTACCTTAAAGTATTTTCTCCTGTGTGAGTAGTTGTTTTGTGTCTTCTTTGAGATTTCTGCACGCCCACAGAGAAATCTGCATGCCACATAGTTTTGATTCAGCTCAACTCGAACTGATGCAGTGTCACCAGGGTTTCCTCACATTAGCATCTGCTCTCAGGATTTTCATCACTTCTATCGCCATTCAGCAAAGGAAATTTCATTAAATTATGGGAAGCATTTCACAGACAGAAGTTGTGTTTGTTTGATCGTTCAAAGCCCAGACACACAAACATTTGTACGGCTGCCTGGAGAATTTTGTTTTTTCGAATGAGAACCCATTTACAGCAAACATGAAATGGAAAACGGAAGCAGCCGCTGACATGTGGTGAGACCGACAAAGGTCTGCGAGTTTGCCTTTGCACCACAACAGTTCTGTGATGAACTGATGAACCGCATCCACACAGCTCTCCCACTTGGACACCCACGCGCCACACTCTCACACAAATGCACACGCACACTCATAGAAAGCAAATAAACAGAGATTCACACAAACATTTCCAACATATTTGCCTTCATGCACACAAACGCGTATACACCGGGTGGGGATTAAATGACTCAGATGGCATTTGTTCTTTATGTGTCTCTCCACCCCTTTCTCTTTCTCTCTCTCTCCCTCTCTCATTGTCAGGTTTTGCTGCCGTGGCAACAGAGTTAAAGATGAAAGGAGGAGGAGGAAGTGGGAGTAGGGAGTAGTGTGAGGGAGACGGAGAGGAGCTGGTGATGGAACAGGTAAAAGAGAGATCAGAAAGTCAGAACCCGCTGCTTGTGTGAAGTGGAGTTGTGTCACTGCTGCAGATGTTCCCCATATATGTGTGGGTTTTTTATCTTCTATTGAGAGACAGAAACAAAAAGAGTGTGTTTTTGCAGTGTTGCCTGGATCAACTGCTGCTCGTTGCACCTGATTTCAAAGTGTGTGTGCTGGATGATTGCAACAGATCTCCGTCTCAGTGAAATAGGATATTACCAAAAGTGTTATTTATTTCAGAAATTCAATTGTTCAATTCAATTTTGTTGATATATTTCAAATGGGTAGCGAGTATTGATTTTTTTCTAATTACTAACAAAAGATTTTAGTACAAAAAAATGTGAGAAAGACCACAAAGCAGGTACTGACAACCTACAGAACGATTATTACATTAAATGAAAATTAAGTGAAAGGAAACAGAGTGGTAAAAAAAAAAGATGGACTACCAACTGACATGCTGCTATCTTGAGTATAAAATAAGGCAATGCTAGAGTTTGGTGATATACCACACACAGACGTGTCCGGGATGTTAAATACAATTGTTGCTCTATTTGTGTCAGGCCACTGCTGAACCAGATAGATCAATGGAAACATTTTTCCTGGACCAAGGATTAAAAGGGTTGGACTGTAGCTCAGGTCCAAAAGTCATTTTTGTCAGATCAAAGTAAATTCTGCATTTTATGAGGAAATCAAATACCTGGAGTCTGGAGGAAAAATGGAAAGGTACAGAGTCCAAGTTACTTGAGACCCAGTGGGAAGTTTCCACAGTCAGTGATTTGAGGAGTTGTGTCATCTGCTGCTGTTGGTTTACTGTGTTTATCAAGTCCAAAGTCACAGCAGCTGTTTTTAGTCTCTCGGATCTGCAAGTGGCGCAAAACATGGAGCATGGGACATGCGCATAAAGCCTTCAAACAAGCTTAGCGGTATTCACAAAGAGAAAACAACAAAAGTGAACAACAGAGCAGTTTTTATGGTGTGTGTGACATGTTTGGGGTTGTAGGTCAGGTTAGAGGTTAGAGGCTAAAAAGTGAGCATTCTCACAAAAGATGAGAATATGGAGGGGAAACTTTTTTCAATTCTCTGGAGCATCTTTAAAAATAGTTTTAAAATCAGATGGGAATGCAGATCACAAACTGTAAAAAATATTAAAGCATCCCAGGCCTCCTGAACAGAACCACAGGTTGATCGCCTCCACGCCACTCCTCTGTGATGCAGTAGTAAATGGGGCCCAAACTACTGTAGATCAATATTACAGTGTCAGAAATACCATTTTTTAATTTAATTATGTAATTTTCAACCTTCCTACAAAATTTTATTCTGGGTTTTATTTGCAGTGAGCAATAGTCATTCAAATGAGAAGAAATAAACATTTGAAATCTGTTAGTATCTATATGAGTGATTAATGAAGGTTTCCAATAATATTCAAATTCACCAACATGCACATGTATGAATGCATTTTGCTTCTCTTCCCTCTATACCTCCCTTTAATTTGGGCTCAGTTCCTGCAGTTGTACTTCTTTTTTGTTAACATGGGGTCGGTAGAAGAGAAAAAATAAAGAAAAAACAAATGCAGGGACAAAGAAGCAAGTGAGCGTCTTCAGCATTTTTGTCTCTTTAGCCTACATGTGGGGCTTCTGGTTTGTGTTTTCATCTGTACTAATTTGCTCTGCAGAAAGCATCATGCTCAAATCTGGTTTGTTTTCAGCTGCTCCGGGCGAAAGACAAATTCTCTCCGACTTGCACTCTTCTGATTCGCCTCAACAACTGCAAAGAATTCACTTGCATCAATGTAAAATAACATTTTAGTAAAAAAGAAAAAAAAATGTAGGACAAACCAATGTTCTAATTCAGAAAAAGATGAATATTAAATGCAGAATTCCAGGGTTGGCTGGAATTCTGTTAAAAACCAATATCTTTCATCATGTCTTTAGACTATTACTGCTGAGTTTTTGATTAAATAGATATTACAAAGAAAGTAGAGAGATTTTCTTTCCATGGAGGAAAAGAGAAATTGTGCCAGAATTTGTAATAAAAGAACTGGGCTTGAATATCTGTGGGAAAAAAGTGCATTTTATCATTACTGCATAATTTCAGATGGATAGTTAGGCACAGTAATGGTATCCTCCAAGAAAAGGTCTTTAAATGTTTAGAAAACATTTAAACTTCTTACCTCAATCAAAACTTTTTTCCCTAACATACTTTCTTAATAACCTGCTAAACATTTTAATTAAACACCAGATAATTCCTACAGAATATAATTGGGTTTTTTAATGGTAAATGTACAGAGTTCTCTACTGTGTGCCTAGTATGGAAGATGGATGAATATTGAACAGACATTTAATCCTGGAAACACAAACTTATCCAGATGCGGAATATACCCAAATCAAACTCCATATTTTTACAGACTAAGAACCCTAAATGTGATAATCTTGCCTCATCTTACTACGCACTCCCCTGTTTGAAAGGCTGCCTTGGGATAAAGACATGAAAAATACATTCTTAGTTTTGACTCTGTTGCTAAAATAGCTGAGAGCTGTTCTTTGTTTCCGCTGCCAGATGGTGAATGTAAGCCATGAATAATGCCATGCAAGTCTAGAAGCCGCCGATCTGTGTTGACTCACTGGAATCCAAAGTCTGAGTATTTGTAGGTATTAGTGGACTTGGCCTTCAAGTTCTTATTGTGTCAGCACAACCTTATGCCATACATGGTATCCGGAAACAGGAAAATAAATAAATAAATACTTGCAATAATGCAAAAAATTAGCTTTTTAGTGTGCACATGCACAGCCGTGGTTACAGATAAAAGAGGAAAAATTGTGAGCGGCTGCCTGGTGGCTGTATTAGATTAAATAACGGAGCACATTTTTAAGGGCAATTTCATTAAAGAAGAAAAAAGAACAGAACCATCAATTTATAAAAGGTCACAGAAGTGACAGTATAAAACAATAAAGCCCCAAGGGATCTTTTTTCCATTGGGTCTTATGTTTGAGAAAAACATAGCAATGAATTGAGCTGGTGACCTTGGTTGATGTCACTCCTTTTGTTTTGACTTTTGTACTTCTTCATTCAAAACCAAGCGCATGTGCCGGCGATTCCAGGGTTATATAAGATATTAGATTCTACACTGCTTCTTAAATCTGTCTTTGCAAGCCTCTAAACCTATGAATACATGTACATTTGTAGAAGTAATCCTCAAAATCCTTCCTAAGGCGAATGAAAACCAGAAGTTCCCAATTTTGCTGTAAGTGTATTCAAATTGGAGGTTTAATTTACGGGTATTTATGTTATGCAAATTGCCTGAAGACGGTGTGTGCAATTCTTATTGATATTAGCCGTACTGAGCTGTTCAAGCAGCTGTAATACATATTAATCAGATCAGATTAGTCATTTAATTACGTGTTTAGATTCCCTGGTCTAACTAGAGGCTAATGGTTGATATTCATCAGAATTTTACACCCTCTGAAATTACTTAACACTTAGCCTGCATACGTGACATTACTTCTCAAGATGTTCTGGTTTGGATGATTCGAGCCTGAAATTGATCTTCTCCACTCAATAGGAAACATCACTTCATAAGTGATCTAAGAACTGACTCCAGAGGGGAAGGATGGGAGCGGAGAGACATCGAGATCCAGTAAAAATAGTAAGAAGTGGCAGTGTCTGGGCTCTTTCAAAACTTGTCTTCCTTTGCATAAAATGTTTTTATATGTGTATCCATCTGTGTTAAACCTATTTCCAACAGGACTGCTTTCAAATTGTTTTCAAATGCCCGGAGGAAGCGGCATCTTCTTCTGCTCTGTACTTTTCAGGCTGAGTGAACAAACCTATAAGGATGTCGGATGGGATAAAAGAGAAAACTGAGGACCTTGATTGCTGCAAAGTTTCCCAAGAGATTAAGTGTATTTTCTTGAATGATCGTTGAATGCGTCAAAACAATAAACAACTTTTTTCAAACAGGGAATAGAATATATTTAATAAAACTCAATGATTGTAACAAGAAATGTGTCATCTACTAGTTTGTGGACTGACAGCCCATTGCTGTATGCAAAAAACTAAACAGTAAAACAACCAAGCTCCCAAATGTGAGGATGTTTCTTAAAGATAGCTTAGAGTTGAACTCCAGTGAAAAAGTCTGCATATGATTTCTAGATGAGATCAAAGATCGAAGAAAAAACACAAATGAGCGAATCAACTTTATTCTATTGCAATTTTCAAGCTGATTGCTTGCTATTGTTTGCTCCATAAAATTGTTTTGTATGCTGTACATGTTTTTGGATGAAGGGTATAAACTCACCAGTCTGCTACTTTAGTTGTAGTTTTTTTTTTTAACTTTTTTCCATTTTCAATAATGGTCTGACAATCTGGGGAAGAAAGTCAGATACTTTACACACAGTAAAGTATCTGATGGTCTGTTAATTAATTATTAGCTGAATTGATCAGAAAGTACATTGGATTCCCTCCCTGTATGAAACACTTCAAGCATTTGAGTAAATCTTCATCAATCCTGCTATGCAGAGAGAATCTGCACATCATATCATCATTTAGCGTAACTATAGCCTCATTCACAAAAAGGTCCCTACATCATAAACCAGGAAAAACTCGTTTTTCTCTGACCTACCTCATAAAACGCAAACCAAGATGAAGATATTGGGCTCATGTCAAAAATCAAGCTGGTATCAAAGAAGTAAAGGAGGCATTGAAAAGCGTTCATCAAGCTCAATATGAAGGATTAAAGTTAAATAGGTTTCATAAAAGTCCTAAAAGGTTGAGTTTTACACAGGCCATCTGTAATTGCTGCATCAATAAATCCAACAACATAATTTTGCTCTGAACCTGTCAGCTGAGATGCGCACATAATTTTTTAAAATACCTTACATTGCCATTCCAATGTCAGCGTACACAATACTTATATTACAAAGGACTGTTTGGAATGCACTAATTATTTGCTAATATATGCAAAGTGTCTAAGGTTCATCCTTTGCATGCTAACAGGACAATCAGGGAGTTGGATGGAGTGTTACTGCAAAAGCTGTGAATACCTGACTCTGATTACAACACCCAAGATATTTACAGGTCACAGAGAGTGTTGTACACATAGTTGGCCAAAAAAAAAAGGGATAAGGAAATATGCGAGTTTATCATAACCAATATCCTCATTATATTTTTACCAGTGAATGATTTTTCTAATAAACTTTGCCCAACTAATTTTCTATTCTTTGCCTTGACATTTGAGGAGAAATTTCATCAGATCCATAACAGTGGGGAAGATGTGTGGTATTTATTATGTCTCTAAATTATGATACTCAAGTACAACACTTATTTAAACATTATGTTCATACACCATTGAAATGCAAGGCAGATATGGAACAGAGTGACAGGGAAATACACAAAAAGAACAAAAGTGCAGAAAAGTGAGATAGTCAGAAACTTTCATGCTAACACCAGAGTACCAAGACCTACTCCCAAATAGACTTACCTTAACTAAGTGTGCCTTGCTTTACTCAAAATCGAAATTCAATCGATCCATCCATCTTCCAAACGTTCTAGACTGTTTAGGGTCAAAGTGAGGCGGGAACCTATCCTGCAAATCATCAGGGAAATCAGGATACAAGCCTGAACAGACGCTTTAACCAAACTTCCAGAATACTGCACACAGAAAAACCGACATCAAGATTTGAACTTGATGTAGGTCTTCATGCTATTTTGCCAACCGCCTCTACACCCTGCAATCATGTGACACGGCAGAGTTAAATTATTTTCTCTAAAAGTATACCGTCATGGTGTTTCTCTTGCTGTAGTACAAACTACTGTCATATAGTTGATCTTGTTCGACTTAACATTTTTAAATTACAATTTACAGAGAATGGAAAACATCACTGTATTGTGTGTTTTCATCTTCATTTTGTGAAGATGAAAACATCTTCACAAAATGAAGATGTTTTCATCTAGCTCTTCTTGCATCAACATTTCATTCAAAACAATTTAGGAGTAATCATTAAAGGAAGAAAGTGTCACTGCAATATTTTACAAGCAGAACATTTATATTACATGTTTTCAACATCATTATTTACAGTATAGTAACAGGCCTGTCAGCTAAAGTTGCTCCACACAAACAAATGTCCTTTAATCTTTAATGAACTGAAGCAGTGCTGTAACAAAAAGGTTGGCCAGAAGGCTTTCACAATGATCTGAAAGAGTGATTGGGTTAAAACAGAAGATGATTACCTCAAGTTATTGCTGCCAGAGCTGATTCTAAAATCTAATCAATCACAGGCTGTACTTAATTGTTCACACTAGCTCTGCATATTGTTTAGCTTTTGCTAAATTAACAGTTAGGAAATGCAATTTGCCATATGTTGCTTAACAAAGTTTTGAATTAAAATAATTTTACCAACTATTGGGGCAAGATTGATTTTTTTTTATAGATTTTTTTTTATATGGGCTCTTGCAAAAGTGTTTGGATCTCTTGAACTTTGTTACGTTTTATAAAATTACAACTACCAACACAAAGTAGAAGAAAAATTATACGTGGTTTTCAATATAATTTTCTCTAAATGGCCTCAGAAGTTTATTAGAGAAAATTAGTGAACAACCATAACGAAGACCAAGACACACACAGGGTTTGGAACAATTGCAAACCCTCCAAGAGACGACTGTCCACCAAAACTGAGAATTGCAAAGTTGGACAAGGACAGCAATGATTAGGGAAGCAGTGAAGAGGTTCTGAGAATCTAGTGTCATGCTAACAACCAGTCAAGCACTATAAAAACATTCCCTTTATGACAAAGTGGAATGAAGAAAATCATTAGAGTCATGCTTACAGCAGTTTGTTGCTTGTAAAAGACAGCAAAGATAAGCAAAAAGTTACTCTGGTCAGATGGGCGCAAACCTTAACTTTTTGGGCTACATACAAATTACCATGTGACACAGCACATCACTCTGAACACCATGCATTCCTTATAGTGACAGATGGTGGTGGCAGCAATATGCTGCAGGTTTGTTTTTTCAGTATGGAAGCTGTTCAAAATTGATGAAAATATTATTGGATGTAAATTTAGCACAATTATGGAGGGAAATCTACTAGGGGCTGCAAACGACTTGAGTTTAGTACAATGAAAAGGTTTACACTTATCTAAAGAGAGGTGGCTGGATGTATTGGTTTAGGGTAACACAAACTCTTTTACATGGCAGCGTATGCCTTTAGGCAGACACATCCAGCATTTAAGCAAAGTGACCTTACATTTTAATCACTTTTTAATTTTTATCTCATCTTACAAAAGGATTCTTTGCACAGTTGGGTGAGCTTTAGAGTCCAGCATTGTAGGACGTAATAAAATACCAGATGATCAAAAAGTTTCTCTCAGATTCTGAATGGCTTTCAGGGCTTTGATTTCAACTCCACGTCAATATTTAATGTTCCTCCCAGGCAGGAAAAATTGCCTGTCCAGTCCACCTCTACAACCCAATTTAGCTTAGCAGAAAGACTGGATCACAGCAGCAGAGACAGTAATTACAATAACACAAAGAGCCACAGTGGATATTTGTAAGGGTATGTTGTGCTTTTGTACGGGCACATGTTTCTGTGACTATAATGCAACCTTCACAAGGTTAATCGAGTAATTCAGGTTGCCTTTCACTGGTCAAACACTGCTGCACTGCATTCTGCTTGGCTTTTTCATGCTAAATTGTTGGTTATCTCTCTGCCAACTCTATGCTAATATGTGACAACATATGCTAAAAGAAAAGTCTGTGTGAATATTTATGCAACAGCACCATGTTTAATGCGGAATTAGCATTTGTTTGCTCCATTGTTCAGTAAATTTGTCCCGGGCACTGGTGAATAAATGTATAATGTATTTAGTTAGCCCATGGTACATTAGCCTTAGAAGTTCCGCGACTTACTACAGAATTACAAATACCCACATTCATTATTTACACGGCTTACAACTAGCAGCTCGAATTAGAATCACTCATTCATGTTAGTTAATCTAGGTCAGGTTTATCTTAATTATTCATGACAAAATGTGTGTTTATTCAATTGCTTATTTATCTGAACTGCTATTTGTAGAGTACCAGCAGTGTCTGTGTTTTCCCCTGTTTGCGTGTATAACTTCAATGAGAATGATTTAGAACAAGGAGTTTTGACGACAAAAGTGATATAATGTGTGGTGTGACATGTTGCAGAAACAATGTGATGTAACATTGATGCCAAATAGCTGCACAGCAGGGAGGGAGGTAATACGCACGTGCGGTTTTGATACTAATGATACACACACCGCACTGGTTTGGGCAGGGATAATGTGATCACTGCAGGTGTTGGCAAGCAGCATACGCACCACTCTTGGGGTTTATTTACACACAGTACTGTACTTCTAATGGTGCACTGCCTGGACACAAATGTCACCGGTTCTCTCCAGATCAGTGTCACGTAGCAAAGATGTTCCTCTGCTGTCAAGCAGGCTGCATTCAACTCTGCTACCATTACAAGTATGTTCAGATTCTGCCCCAGAGAAAATAAACCCACTCTCTGTTTCCCATAATAATCCATACGAGTGGACACACAACTCAACAAAACAGCGTTATGGCCAAAGGAAATGAGGTACTTTTAATTGAATTGCCTATATTAGCATTTTAACTGCAGTGCATGTCTCAATCTGTGCTCATACTGCTGTCTGTGCTGCAGTGGCATTTTTTTTCCAGGAGTGCAGCAGAGAATATGGAACAAATAAATTTGTTTTGCGGTTTTCAAAATAGCTTTTATGATATCCTGCCTGTCTGAGATAAATGCACAACAAAACCCGGCAGGAAAAAACCAGTCCCTGCAGTTTCAGTATTTATTCATCAGCTTTTGACTTGAGACCAAAGATGTAACAGCGCAAACATCTTTTTGATGACCGAGTGCAGATATTTCACAGTCAGCAATATTATGTTTTTGCTATTAATTGAGGTTAGATACATATAATGAAATGTTTATGAACACAAACAGCAGCCCAGGCAATCACATGGCAGCAACTGAGTGCATTTAGCAAGTTGGGGTGCTATAAAAACTGTTGATCAACTAACAATCTCATACACAACCATCTCTCAGGGTACAGAGTGTAATATTTCAGTTAGTTGAGAATTACTTCGATTATTGATTCAAACTCTTATCCTGAATAAAATGAATGACTTCACTTCTGTGCAGCCAACAAATCTGCATCAATGGTGCAACGCTATGATCAATAGGAACTTAAATCTCAAAGAAACATTTTCAATAACTTTTTGAATCTCTTCCACTATAAGAAATTAGGCACTTATTACTGAAAATAAATGGTGTCGACTTGATACTGGCAAGTTGTACCTAAAAAAGGGTCTGATTATTTCTGCATCAGTCTTGGTGCACCCAGTATTAGAACAGAAAGGTTTTGACAATTACAGCCTGCAGTAACACACAACATGTTTATGTAACTATTAGTCTGAAAGTGGGGAGAATACTGTGAATTATTTTAATCAGCTTTGAAATGTGTTACTTGGGAAATCATAACACTTAACCAAGTGTTATGATTGGTTACTTTTATTCATGTACAAGTAGCTTTACTTCAAAATATTTTTACTCAAGCAGAGGTAAAAAGTAACTGACAAAGAAATTGTACAAAAAGAAAAAAAATGTATTTCACTAGATTACTTAATTACTGAGTTACTAATTTAAAAGCTACAAACAATGCAAAGAGAGATAAAAATATAAATAAGTGCAAATTTAGCAAATAATAAGGAAAAATAAGTAACATTGATGCAAAATAAAAAATTCAGGCACAAAAACATAGATCTTTAGTTCATCACATGAAGCTTTTGGCACCAGTACTTACAGTAGGTTATTTCTACTGGAACAGAGCGAAATACTTCCAGTAATAAACGTTTTATGTGTCTTCACTTGACCTCCAATTAACACAGCAGAGAGAAAACAAAATTATAAAAATAAAGTCTCACTTTCTTATACACAAATAAATACATAACCAAAAGAAAAGTCTAACCAATCACCTAAAATGGTGATTGGTTAGACTTTTTTAACGGTTGGTAAGGGCAACCGTTAAAAATGATAACCATTTTATTCCGAATTGAAAGACTGAGTTCCAAAACTGTTTACCAAAGAGGAAGAATGGCATAAAATAAAAAAAAAACTGCACAATGTTTGGCTTAATAGTTGTCAAACGCAACCGCTCATGTTGCACTGCTTGCCGCAGCACTTTTCACTCCCCCTCCCTGGCAGTTCTCGGGATGGACAGGTGAGTTATTGGCAGGACACTGCTTAAACTAGCCAACCTGTCCGCCTGTTCCTCAACCCCCCTGTTTCCCAACCACATGTACATTTAGAGTCATCCATTACTGTGCCTGTCTGCCAAATGTGCGATCAATACTCCCCCTCCAACAGCACGCTCATATGTGATTGAAGGCATGTTGGAGGGTGACAAGGGAAGGGGAAAAGGTTGGATAGAGGGAAGTGCTTGTGATGGGGAGAGTTGGGCTTCAGGAGATGCAGGTTAGAGAACAGAGGAAGAGAAACCAAAGAGAAGCGTAATGCCATAATACGCAGAAATATAGTGAGTGTGGGAGTATGAGATGCAGGACAGAGCAGAGGAGAGATGGAAAGTAGAGTGTGCACGAGTGTTTGTGTATGAGAGAGGCAAATGGAGAGAGTTTGTGGGTGGATGAGAAGCGTGCTATATATAATGGCAGAGGTTCAGGAATAGATCAGAGTGATTGTGTTTTGTGATTATCTAACACTGCAAACAGTTGAAACGACCAGCTGACATCAAAGACCGCACACGAATAAATACCCTAAATACACACTCATTGACACAAACATGCAGGAAGAGAAAAAGAAAAAAAAAAAAGCTGGCACAGCAACCCTCTTCATGGTAAACTAAGCTAACTCTCCATTAAGAGCTGGTGTCATCTGGTCGGCATTGATAACAACTCGCTCACAAACACAAACACGCAGACACAAAAACTTTTAGACTGTGTTACGAGGATGTCTCACACATGAAACGACTCATTATAATATAGAAACACATCCAAGTCACCATGCTCTTCTCCTATTACACACACCAAAAATGCCAGGAGACAAACACTTGTGGGAGTGCTGGTTTTCAATAATTACATAAACATGAGAAAACCTCAGACTTCATCAACACCGCCAAGCAAACTCCAACCTTCAGATAACATTAAGCACAGCTCAGTTTAACACTTAACACTCAGTTTACATGTTGCTACAAGACACTCCACCTTCAATTTGCTAAACATTCAGTTTTTATCATTACTTATATAACTTAAAGTATAAATGCTGAAAAGAAATATTGAATGTTCTTGGACCTATCTAAGAATAACTGGAGCACGGATGTCAAGGAACCATTTATGTAACTTGTTTCTACATCAGAAATATATCAAAGTCTCAAATGCTGGCATGTTTTCAGCAAATTTAATTTGACAAAAGTTGTTTGTACGTTAGATTTCTGGTCTAAGTTTTTTTCTTTCCTTTCAAGACTTAAAAAAAAGATAATCGTTTTGGCCTCCTGAGCGGCAGAAATTGCGTACATTCTTTCTGATGAATGAGAATGAAGCACAGTTCAACAGCTTGTCAAGGTGTTTAAATGATTACCAGTGAAGAATGTAGAATGAAAATGTTCAGGTGTTTATGGATCAAACAAAACACAAAACAGTGTTTAACAGGTGCAGAAAATATCGGCATGTTAAAACAACAACAAGAAAGTTGTCTGCAATCCCGTTCAATCGCTGCAGTTAAGAGTAATGTACTTTAAAAAGTTGCTCAATTGAGTGCTTTTCTCTTCTGAAAGCTCTGAGAATTTTAACAACCCATAAATACACCAAAAATACTTTTTTACATGACACTTCTCCTGCCCCAACACCCATCCTATCTTAGCCACATCACATCTACAAGATCTCTGCTATGTTGCAAGTTTTGCCCCCAGCAAAAAACTAAGCAAGTGCATCATACCGGTTTTGACCAATGAGGTGCAATATCTCAGCTTGCTAAGCCTTTCACGATAAATAGTTTAAGGGTACAGATGCAAGAGCAGATTATTTTATAAACAGAATAACAATGAGTATGTATTTTTAAAATAAAGAATATAGCTCACAAATAAAATCCTTTAAGGGACGATACATCCATAATGAAAAGCTTTACTTTTTCTTTGACAAGACCTTCCAGCAAGCAGCTCTCACTTACGTCTCCTCCTTTGAATTCTTGCTGTAGGGGAATCAAAATGTTTTTGCTTGAGAGTGATTACAAGGTTTGACGCCAGTAGATTAAACTATTACAGTTCACTGTGTAAATTTATAATATATTGCCAAAAGCACTGCGTCACTCATAGGATATTCTGTGACATCCCTTTCTTAATCCACAGCGTTTATTATGTTGAGCAAACCTTTGCAAATATAACAGCTTTAAATCTTCAAACCAGTGGATCAAATAACTCTGGAAAGGCTTTCCACAAGAATCAGGAGTACCAATATTTCACCAGAAGCATTTTCCTCAGACACAGATGCTGAATAAGAAATATTGAGTCTTATGCTTCCCAAAGGTTTGAGTAGGACAGTGAAGTTATTTTGCATCTGTCCTCTTCACTGGAAAGATCATCCTCAAACTGATCTGCAGCATTAGGAGCACAATGAGCTGAAAACCAAATTCGAACCAGATTACCCCCCACACCAAACCTTAAACATGATACAGTGAAGAAAGGGCCTTTCTTGAGGCAAATGTCACAGCCCAACTTGATAAACGAATTGTCAGTCAGAGAACATGACTTCACTGCTCTAGGGTATCTATAAGTATAGCACTTATATAGAGAGCATATAAGTGTATATACGTGCTGTGTCAAACCTTTCATTGAACTTGGTGGCATAAGGCTTTGGATGAGGCAGCTCTACCATAGAGACTCATTCAGTGAAGCTGAGCAAATCTAATAGCCATAGAAAGATCGCAGGTCTATAGTTATGGACTTTGCCTCAGCACTTTAACCTCACTGTGTGATCATATGTGACCTACCACTAAGTTGTTGTACTTCCAAATTGCTTTCACTGTGTCATAATATTCAACTGTTGACTGCTGAATATTGAGTAATTAGGAAATTTTATGTCCAGACTTCTTCTTGGCATCAAGGTACTACACTGCAATTTATTGAGCTCATTAAGAGAGCTCAATAACAATAACTTCTACAAACATACCAATGTTTGTAGAAGTAGTTTGAATGCCTAGGTGATTAAATGTTATACCTCTCTGGCCATAGAAGTGAGTGAAACAACTGAATTCAACAATTTGGAGGAGTGACCTATTGTAAGTTTGAATCTGAATGTCTTTAGCTATACTTTAGAAATCTCTGCACAGAATAGCTGAGTGCGTTTCCTTCAGAGAAGATGAAGAGTAGAGCGACAGAGGGAAAGCTGCAGCCAGGTCACAAGAATAACACTCTCCTCTTCACGCACACAGATCAAATAACAAAAGCCACAGATCATTTTGGGTCTCCTTCCCGAGCTCTGGCATCCAGAAATTTGTGAGCGGCAGGATAGATACAGAGGTGGTCCGGTTTTAATCCAGCATAGAGGAGGCAGCACACTGCACACAGCCAAGGTGATCCCTGCCAGCCATTTTGCCCTGCTCTTAGTATTCATTTTCCAGGCGATCAAACTTGCTGCCAGGAGCTGGAAAGAGTGCATGTGTGGGGGTGTGCATGGGTTTGTGCGTGTGTGTGTGTGAAAGCGAGAGTATTAATGCCCTGCCACAAATTGAGCATGTGTGAAAGTGGGCAAGCGTTAACAAACCTGTGGGTGCCACTTTGCAGAGGTGGGCTTAACACCCTCCAAGTCCGACACAAAACAAAACTGCTAGTGTGTACTGTATGTGGGTGAACGTGTGCTCAATAACAAATTTTCTAACATGTGTGAATTGTGCAGCGGGGCTGATTAGGAGCAGGGGAAAGCGCCAGAACAGGCCAGAGGCCAGCAGACCCGGCTCCCAGTGCACAGCCAGGGGAGTAAACAGGGATGCTACAGCTTCCTGGTGGGGAAGGATAAGAGCAAGAGAGGAAACACAGGAAGTAATGAGAGTGGTAAAAACAAAGGAAACCGTACAGAGAAGGTGGATGAGCGGAAGAAGAAGGGTTGAGGAGACAAAACGAAAAGCGTGGCAACAAGATGAGAGGAAAAGAGGAGAATGAGAAAGGATTGATAAGTACAGTGTTAAGCAGAAAAGAAAGAGATAGGGGATGAAAAATGTGTCGAGTAAAACAAAAGAATAGGAGGAAAGCAACTGAGCAGCATGCAATGGAGGAAGGCAAAATGGCTGCAGGGGACAGAGCACCCGGCCAAATACGGTCATCAGAACCCTGCTCCGTCCTACTTTCAATAATGGTACCACCAGCGCCAGGGTGATTCAGGAAAAACCATATATAGTCACCAGGCTGCAGCATTGATTCCTGTCTCTTTGATGTGCTGCGCCGGAATGAGCGATTTAGGACTTGGGCATAAAATAAACAAACAAAGCCCCACGGCACATTTACATCCAACAGACACTCAGTTATTCCCTTTCTTTCACGGTTTGATGGCTGACATGATGACCCTGTCTGTGATGAACAAAGAGGGATGCCTCAGGGTATTGTGAGGATGGCTGAACAGGTTGTGAACATGTTGTATCTGCCCACCTCGGTTTCTGCTTGAGCCTGTGTCCCCATTCTAGACCACACACATAATGCCATTCTGCAATATTGTCACTCCTCAAACTTTTTCACATTTTGTCAAACTACAACTACAAACCTTCAGACATTTTATTGTGACTCTATTTTATAGACCAACACAAAGTAACTGTGAAGCGGAAGTTATTTAAAACCTTTTGAAAAGTGAGGCGTGCATTCTTAGTCAGTACTTTGTAGAATCACCTTTCACAATTGAAATTATTTTGCTACAAGCTCAGAATTACAAAAGACTGAAATGTTTGAGTCCTTCTCGTAGCACTTTATGTTTTGACAAACTGTTTTATTGTAGATGTGGGTGCATGTTTAGACTCTCATCTTCCTAGAAAGTTAACTTTCACCTCAACTTTAAGTCATCCACACTTCAAAAGGGTTTTCTTCCAGGACTGGCCAGTATTTAGTTTCATACATCTTGCAATCAGTTCTGGCCCCACTAAAAGAAAAGCATCTCCACAGCATGTGCCGAGGGCAATCAACAGTATCTGTCTTTTGCCACACTCTGCAATTTGTTTGTATGCCAATAAAATTTAATTTTTACCTCCGCTGACCAGAAAACTTCTGTTAACATATTTGTTGTGCTTCCTAAATAGCTTGTGGCAACCTAAAAAAATGACTTTTTATGCTTTTCTTTCAGCAACAGCTTTCTTCTGCAGAGTTCTGATTTAACAACTTTCCGATTAATCGGTTCTCCCACCTGAGCTGTGGATGTCTCCAGTTCCCCCTATGTTACGATGGACCTCTTGCCTTCTCCTCTGAATAATGGTCTGGTTGTCTGTCCTGCCTGTTTAGTTGGTATTGGTGGGTTTACAGTTGCACAAAACCATTTTCATTCTTTGATGATGCATTGAATATTTCTCTGTGAGCTGTTCCAAGCTTTTATAGCCTAACTGCTTTCAATTTCCCTGATGTGTTGCTTTGTCTTTATGATCTGGCTTGTTCACTCATGTTTTCTAACGAACTTGCAGCGGGTTCATAGAACAGCTGGATTTTTATTGAGAATAAATTGCACAGATGTTTACAAATTAGGTGACTCTTATGCCATGAATTTTTACTTAGTCTTTGTTGAAGAGTATCAGAGTAAATGGTACTAAACACGAAACAATATACGCCACAAATGTTTTTTCTTCTTTTTAAAATTACAAGCTGCATTATGTTGTGTTGGATTTCCCAAAAAATCCAAATAAAATACCAAAAGTTTTTGGCTGTAATGTGCATGTGTGCATCTTCATCCCACACAAGCTTCAGAAAATTCCTCAAGGTTAAAGCTGCATAGGCTGCAGCTCCCACCAAACAGTCCAGCAGTCGGGTCATCAACGTTCAGCTGCAACATCTGTGCACATGGCCAGCAATCAAGAACACACAAAAAAACACAGATCGACCAAGGGCATCCCTGCTAGTAGCTCTCCTCCTGTTGTTATTAATGTCCTTTTGAGGCTTTTTGCAGCCTGAGAAGTGAAGGCAGAGCTCTCAGACAAACAATGCTGTCACTGCCATGCTGTAAGCACCGTTTCTCTTTCTAATCATTCCAACTTGTAATTAGATTCCAGAAACTACTAGTAAAAACCGTTTTTGTGATGTCCAGAAGATAAAGGCACATCAACACCATAGCAGTGGATTTATCTAATCTATTTCAGTTGTGATACACAGAGTCTTGTTGCTATGAATTGCCAATATTGACCAACAGGTCTTCACAGGCTTTCACACAGCTGATTAGTAGCGCTGAAATAAAGTAACTAAATATATTTGACTTCAGGAAACTTTGTCCGTCTCTTCTTGCCTCCCTATTAGAAGTAACAGAATCAATCGCAGCCTAATAGCTGCAGAAACAACTATAATCACTGCTACGCTACATCATGAACACTGTCAAAGCTGTAAACGTCTTGAAAAAATATGGCTGCAAGGTGTGACGTCTCTAAATGCACCAAAGTGAACTCCCTTTACCCTGCACCATAATACAGACCCATAAAGGGAGTTGTCACTCTGACTATCAATGAAGTGAACAAGTCGTAAACGATCCCATCACAAAGGCCTGAAGGCTAAAACAACAGATCACAAACTATATGATCAGAGGCAGCCTGAATAGTTGACCAAACAAAGTCACAAAATTTATTATTACAACAGTTCAGCACAGTGAGCGTTCATTTCTTGTGAAACATGATATATACACCCACGATTTGTCTGCCACTGTAAACACTCACACAACAAAAGAAGAGCTGTACACAGTACGTTTGTGATATGCGGCAGAGTACATGATGTTAATGATTCTGCATTTACAAATTGTTCCTTTGAGAATTAAATAAATCCTGTAGCAACAAATGTGAGAATAGTCTCTTCGTTCTTCAAGGATTTCTTCAACATGTTGCTTCGCTTGTGCTCCTCTTCACAGATACATTCATCCATCAGTAGCATCGTGCATCTGAGGCATCTGAGGGTGCTAAACACACAAACCCCGTTTAGCCTGCTTTGATGAAACTCTAGTTTGTTTGCCTAGAAAGTCTGGTGGCTTTTTGTTGATGCAGAACAAAAAGCAAACCCTGGTTCACCTAAAACCCTAGATCAAAGTTTGGTTGTATCTGTTTGAATACATAGTGATTGTCAAGCGAACCGGAGATTGCTCCAAAGGCAGGAAGCACAAGGCATTCACTCATAAAGTTTTTCCCAGGCCAAAAAGAAATATCTGGTCTCTCCAACAAGCTTTGAGTCTGCGTCAAGGTCTCCTGAGATGAGATGTCCCCTGAAAACATCTAAAGGGGTGACCATACAGGCATCTTGTTGAGAAGCCAGAATCACCTTAACTAACACAGTGTGAAGGATCAATAGTTTTACTTCGAGTCTCCCAGGAATGACAGAGCTCATTCAATATCTCAATAACTGAATTAAGGCTTCCTACACAAGAAAGGTAGAGAAGCCAAGCATCTGAAACTAGATTCTTGAGTCATTAAGCATATCCTATGACTAAAGATGAGGGTTGTGTCATACCAGCAAATCAAGAGCTTTGGTCTATGGCTCAACCCTTTCTTAACTACAACAGACTGGAGTGTCATCTGCATTAAAGCATATGAGCTTCCCACTCAGCTGCTAATTGTCCCAGTGTACACTAAAAGTCATGGCCTGAAGATACCAACAGAACTAGCACACCCTCTTCCATTATAAGGCTTTGAGATCCTGTCTATGAACATCACAAGAAGATCACTGGTAACCTGCACTGGAATTACGCTCAACTGTGTGCTATTGATGTGGACGCATTCTTGCTTTGGTAATACAAGAACTGGATAACTCATAAAAGCCAATCAAGTTTCCCACTCTTCCAATACTTTCTTCAAAATGCAATAAGGGATTCAGATGAAAACCTTTAAAGATCTACAAAACATTTGGACTCAAGAACCAAACCATCTCACCATTACACACCAGTAAAGATATAGTCCCTTGTTCCACAGCCATGGTGAAATCCACTTTGTTCCACCTGAATCTGAGGTTTAACAAATAGTCAGAGTCTAAAGTAGCAATGAATCCTCTTAGCGTTACAGTACTCCTTAACCTTCAGACAAATTGTTGTTTAACAGTTAACTCTGACAGCTAAACAGCGTATCACAGCATACACGAGACACAAAAATAGTTCTCTGCATGCCATGTTAGGATGACGCACTTTCGCTTAAAGTCCTGCTGAGAAGGGAAAATTACAGACCCACTGAAAAAATAAGAATATAGGACTTGGAAGTTAGCATTTACATGTTTGGTGTAACCTAGCAACTGATACATAAAATCTAAAATATTTATCAGAAAAATTTGGGGGAAAAAAATAGAGAAATAAAAATGTTCATGTTCTTTAGACCTAGATAAATTTGAAAACAAATTTAATCTGCCATGGCAGTAGTATTAGCTTACATTTAAATTAATGTGTTCAGCCAGGTACTTATATAAAAATAGACGGACACCAGCATCTGATGACTGGAGTTGGACACCCTGGGACGAAGAATCCTTGGGTTTTATGCAATTGAAGATGTTGAGATTGGTTATATGTTTAAGGTCGTTATATTGCTAAAAGACCCAATTCTGACCCGTTTACAGCTTTCTGTCAGAGACCAACAATGTTTTATTTAAAATGCTCTGGTTTTTCAATGCATTTTTAACTGTCCCTAGGCCACAGCATCACTGATCCTCCGTCATACATGATAGAGGATATAAAGTGCCTTTCACACCTTCCTCCTTTGTTTTTACACAACATCCACCTGGAGAGCTTGTTAAAAGAGATTAGTCTTAAGTTAATCTACCAGAGGTTATCTAACATTGATCATTCGATGATTTTGACCTTTTTAATACTCCTCAGTGGTAGGAAGCTAAATATTAGTCTTCGTTCAGACAAATGGCTAAGACAAATGAACCTGTGTGTCATGTAAATGAAAATGGACAGATTTATACACCCTGACTCAAAACAGTACCCAACTTAGGATTTAGCCTATTTCTCAGGTGTACATGTGACAGGAGAAAATTGGAAAATTTCAAATTGCAATACTGAGTCACAGTTGGCCAGATCAAATTTAGCCAAAAAACTGCGTTAAACATGTAAAGGAAGGGAAAAGAACCAGAGCACAAACAGAGGAAAAACAAGAAAAAAATATTTTAGTTTTTTTTTTTTGTTCAAAATATACTAGTTGAAGTGATGAAGAAACCACCACGATTTAAATAGCAGTTTGGGGTGTTTTAAAATTGTAGACTTTGTGTCCGCTTACAGCTTACAGAGTAAATCTGGGCAGGATTTCATATGACCAGAGGCATTTGTGTCCGCAGGAATACTTCAGAACTTCTATTGTTTTTAAAACGTTATTACAATTCATAGCATACAACCGGCCTGCAGATCTGGGCCTGCCCAGCCCAGCGATGCACTGTCTATGTATAAGATATATATCAGTGAATAAGTGCAATACAAAAAAGGCTTTATATTTTATGAGAATATATAACCAGCTCCTCTGGGGGAATCCCAAGTTGTTCCCCAGTCAGCCGAGAAACATAGTCACTCCAGCGTATATTTAGGCACGGTTTAATTCCACTAGAGTTCAGAGTTCACAGATGACTTTATGATAAAGACTTGCGAGACAGAAGCTCATAGCCTTAATGAAAAATGGAGCAAGAGTTGAAAACTTCTAAATATATATTTCTAACCCGATAAGGCAGACAAATGCTCATTTTTGACTGCATAATTCTAAAGAAACACCTTTGTCATACCAGTCAACAGGTATGACAAAGTTGCAAAGTAATGTAAACAAAGTTTCAGATATTTCTTCTGAAACTTTGAAAGGCGCTCTCTCACTGATTTGTTTTCCATAGTGCCAACATTCAAATCGTTTTCTCCACTTTTTCTGTTTGACATTATTAGAAAGAATCTGTAAATAACTCAAAATGCCCCCGGGAGAGTTATTTCTAGTTTTTTGTGGCCAGTCACAAATTATTGTGCGCCCCTGTATGTGAACTTCACGTGTGTTTAAGTGCCTTAGCAAAGAGACAACAATGATGCGAGGTTGGAAAACTGCCTGTTTTTCCTGTCAAGTGGGTTGACACATGATCACAGTTTTTGACAAGGTTTTGCTGCTAGTTTGCGTAGCACAGACAGTCACCAAACACCAGCTGGAGGGCTGGCAAAGCTGGAGGCATTCAGATGTGATCATGTGCCCAACTTAACGTTTGCCTGCAAATGCAGAATAAATATTAAAAAGTAGACTAAATGTGCAGCTGGAAGGAATATTTGTGGAGGTGTGTCCATCAGTGTTTGTGTCCAGACCACAGGCAGCAGCATGCTGGCGGCTGAGTTGCGCGGATTACACCTCCTGTTGACAGTGAGCTCGGAGCGAGGATGCTAGTCATAACATAACAGCAGGAAGGTGGGAGGACGTCACCTCCGAGCAAACACACACACAGGCAGTGAAACACTGTGACACAGTGTTAAAGTCATATCAAGGTCCTTATTTAGATTGGCTATCATCTCTGACCTCTCTTTCCATCCTCATTAGCGGGACTAGACAGCCTCTGCAGGCGTGACGCCGCCGCAGGCCCACACACAGCATGTCACATCGCTTCATCAGTGGTACAGTAACTAACGCACACAGCCCATAGCTTTTCATTGTGCTCATGGGTGTCTTGTTGTGCCATTATTGGCTGCCGCATTGACATTCAGACTGGTGCTTTTGACAGGCTTTTTTTTGCTAATCCGGAGATGCTTCCAAAATAAACGAATCAACATCAGTCTTTAATCATCAGTCAAATACGCTGCGCCTTTCGTCATTATCTTTAAGGGTGAGTAAGGAAGGATAAACAGACTGTTTTTGATGGATTGGAAACTGATAATAGCAGAGAATAATATTTTATCAAGGCAGGCTTTTGTTGTCATTGGAGGAACAGATAGAGGTGAAGACTGACTGGCGAGGAAAGGTAGAAATGGATTCAGTTCAGGTTTTTGTCACATTTTAAGGCTTCATGATGATAATGTCACCGTCAAAGAAACAAAACCAAAGAGTGTCAACACGTCAAATTCCCTTCAGATACAACCTTCCAAACAAAAATGAAGGTTGGAAAAAGATTTATCTACGCAGACCCTCTCCCCTTATCTAGAAGCCTCATCCAGCGTGCCAAGCTTTTCAATTATTAATGCTGCCATGGATAAAAAGAATAAAACGGCACATTTCATATACATGTACTTTAGCTGCTCTTTACCTGGAGGACAAAACCTTTCATTAGCCATTTCTTGCTTTCATTCTTTGTTCCCATTTCCATTCCTCTTTCATTTTTCTCCTCCTTCTCCTCCCCCTTTTCCCAGCATGTTTCAAGAAATTTCAGCTCAGTTCAAAGGGTCTTTACTAGCGTGACCAGCCCCGTGGTGAAGTGCCGGCTCACTGCAAGCGAATGGTGTGATGGAACATCAGCGAACCACAGGAATCTCAGCACCGTTACATAAACACTTATCAAGAGCAGGACAATGATAAAGAGTGAAAACGGGTTGTGTGAGTGGGGCTCAAGCTCTGCACGTGTCATATGTTATAATTCCTGGCTTGTCAATAGTGTATTTCACAGTTGAAATAATTAAGCGCTCACAAAAGGTAAATCTGAGAACCCTCTCACCCACACGCGGTCTGGCTCAATTTGACTGGCAGATATATTGTGTTTCATAAATTAGTCATGTCTGTAGCGAGGACACATTCAAGGCAAGTCAAACCATCGCTGAGGAGAGACGGGAAGGGTGCTGATTTACCACAGGCATTCAGTCAGCGTGCAGAGACAAAACAAAAAGATTAGCATTTATATCGACATAATGTGTGAGTTTAAACCATGTAGTTGGATTACAATACACACAAAACAGAAACTAAAGGCAGCTTTTGCAGTTTTCAAAAAAAACTGGCCTGAATGTCAGCAATAAAATCCCATTTTTTGGCAGGAACAATGCTGATGTTTTATTTATTCATGGTGTTATTCCAGATTAGCAAAATATCACAATTCTAAAGCTGCTGTCACACCGTTTCCTAGCTTGCTATGCATGCTGGCAAACTGAACAGGGCTGTGCTTTACAGGTCCAAACGTAAAAATGAAACAGGTTTTTGGGGAACATCATGTCCTGTCACATTTTTTAGGAGTGTGTGTGGCGTTGGAAATGCTCCCTCTCAGAAGAGAGTGTGTATAGGGTTAAACAGTGTGGAAACTAGAGACCTGCAGCGTCTGCACAGGGTATGTTACTTTAGCCTATATTCAAGGATCAACACATTTCCTGGAAACTAAATTGCAATACTTTATGAGTGCCTTCAAGTGATTAGATAATCATTAGCTAATTAGCTAAATCAAACAGAAATTAAGTAAACCTATCAGTTTCGCTTTTAGTTTCAGTAGTTCTTCATCGTCGCGGATGATTTGTGTAGTGTTACATGAGTTAAAGACATTGGGTCATTTTTGCAATATTTGAGAAACAACTGTGTAAATGCTGCAGCACAATAGTGATAAGTAATAATGTGATGGGGGGGCATTAGTTTTCCGGTCATCTTTGCATCAGCTGCTTCTAATTATTTCTCTTTTAGCTAAGAATGATTTCGCCAGTAGCAGCGGCGTTCAGCTCGCTTCGTCAAGGACCGTGTCCTCCATGTTTCAGATTTCTCCCTGTTTTAATACACCTGATTCAGATCAATGGTTTATTAGCAGGCCTTCATGAAACTTGATGTGATGCTGTGGACTTGGGGTGCAAGGATAAATTCAGTCCATAAAACGAGATAATAGATTACATAAATCACAAGAACTAGATTAGACTTTATGCATTTTGGTTTTAAAAATTCTCTTTCTAGCTTAAAATACTCGAAATTGAGTTCGACAAGTCAAGTATTTGAGAGTCAGACAGTAAAAATCTAGTTAAAAACAGTGAAATATAATTTAAAAATAGCCAAAATGTAATGTTGTTAACTAGCCAAATCGTACAACAATATTCTCTTAAAGCACTTAGTTCTATCTTGTCTCTCACTTTGTCTCCATTTACATTTTTTCCCCCTTCAGGTCCCAAAATGCTGCCACAGAATGATTTACAAGTGGTGAAGGATTCTCCACCACTCCTGTAACCATGTGTTGTCAAGGCCGAGTCTGCCACCATGGCAGGACATCTCCAGAACTGAGTGTTACTCTAAAATAAAGGTTTTAAAACACTGAGAGCCACTTTAGTCTCATAACCCATGATGCTTTTCATAAATTGTGAGCCAACATTTGGGCTTGTCAGAATTTTCACAGGATTTTCATTCATGTGCTTTTTGTTGACGAGGTGACAGTTTTCAGAGGTTGCTTCAAATTTAGATTTCTCATTCACACTTGTCTCCGCTCTTTGTATACTTTGAACGACTAATCAAAGGGGAAAAACATCATCTCACTTTATGTGCATAGCTCAACAAAGTTTTTGGAGTTAGAAGTTTAGTGTAACTCCTTATTTATAATCAGAAAACTGCTGTGCTGCAACTTCCCCTAATTTGTCAAAAGTTGCCACTCACTCATTTCTACGGTAACAAAGCTTAGTTAGAAAAATTTCCACACAATGTTAGTCTTAAGGGTGTTAAATCTGGAGATGATAACTTGCTGAGAGCAACTAGATCACGATGGCAAAGAGACTATAAAAAATATATCTGGTGCTGTCTTTATAACGCAAGACAGCACAAGATAAAATGAGGACAATTCCTTTATTCCAATCTGAAACAAACAGTGTGTGTGCGCATATAAATATATTTGAATGTCTTTTTATTACCTCTATTTTGGTTGAGTTTCAGCTGTAAACTTTTCAGTTTCGCTCAGATGAAAAGCTCTTTAGAAATTAAATTGGCATTACTTCTTCACACACCTCATAATGCACCAAATTTCCAACTACTTGGTATTTCAACTTGCGCTTGTATGCCACCGTCGATTTCTGTTCAACCGATTTCATAAAGCTAATGCACCCGTCTACTGAGTCTCTTTCATCTTTCCAAGCTCTGAGATGAATGAGAATCTGTTATAGTCATTGACTATATTTATAGGATGGATCCTGCTACCGTTCACATGCCTTGTGAGCAACATACTGAGGCTTACTGTTCTAGATTTTGGCTAAAACGTGAAAATTTGGAGAGGCAGAGGAGACGTGCAAGGAATGACTCTGACAGAGAACCCAACAACCCCATGGCGTCTTAATTAGAGAAACTCTGCTTATTCATCTGAGAGATGAAGATTAACTATGTTATGGCAGTGAACTTCATTTGTACAGCACTAACAACATTTAGATGAACAGTGTGTACATCCTGCTATTGGAATGTCTTCTGTATAAAATGTGAATTCCCCTTCCTGAGGCAAACCTCTTATGCGTTCACTCCTTTCTCTTTCAGTTGAATTTTAGTAACCGAGACATCCTTAAAGACGCACTGCTGAAACCCTTTTCCAGGCCAAAAGCAGGACGATGGATAAGAAATGAGACAGGAGGGGACAAAATACAGGAAATTAAATGAGCCTGTGCAGCAATTCTGTAGCAACCAGAGCGCGGAACTGACATTTAAATTGGTGCACGTCTTTTCATGGAAAAATTTTTATTTTAATGCAATCTAAACAGGTGAGTTATATAAAAAGTCACCCCTAGTGCAGTTGTTATGAAGTGGAAAATTCAGTCTTCACATTGAATGTTCACTTCAGTGTTGCCATGAGCATCCAGAGCGTGGATAGGGCAGCAGGCCACAGTGGGGAGAAGCTGCTCCTTTTTTTGCAAGAGGAAACCTCTTTCTTGCCCAAAAAATTGTCTATTTGTCACAGAAGAAGAGTGATGAATACTCTTTTGAAAGTGTATATTTTGCAGGATTGATAATTTTAGTTTTTCTTTCTGATGGAGGAAGTTGCACCCAGGTTACAACACTTTTAGGGTAATTTTTTAGCCATGTGAGGACTAACTTGTGACTGTACAACATTTACATCATTTTGGCTGAAAAATGGTATTCTGATACTTAAACAGTTAGTTTACAGTTTTTACTTTAAAATAATTCCTTCAGAGACAGTAAAAAAGATAACAAAAGATTTCTGAAAGCTTATTTTATAATTGCAGAACAGGTTTCTGCAATTATAACAGCGAGAAAAAGACCTGAATTAGCATCCAAACATTTTCATTTGAACTGTACTCTGTCCTTTTTTAAATGAAGTTAGAGGATGAAAATGACAATTTGACAGATAGTGATGAGCAGAACATGTTGAGAAGTAATAAGTTCACTATTACTTCATGTTGAGAAGTAATAGTGAAAATGTTGAGAAGTAATAGTGAAAATTTCCCTAAATTTAGGGAAAAATTTAGGGAAACATTTTTCCACTTTCATTTCTCAGAATTTTAATTTTAATTCGTCTGTTCTAATAACTGAACTGGGTTTAACATTTCAACAGTTTAAAAAGAAAAATAGCATAACTATGTTTTTAGAAAAAATGTATGTATTTACAAAGCACTGCACTTTTTTTTTTTAGATTTTGACAATTTGAGTTTCTGTAAGTTGCACAAGTTGAACTTTATGGACCATTTTATTTCATCAACCATCACTACACTTAAAAATATGCGCTTCTTTATTTATTACTTGATTCTAAAAGATTGTCTAGCTTGGTTTCATAGTACAGCAGTAAACATGACTCTGACTTTGCATAGTGAAGAAGAGAGAAAGGACTGGTCGATATTTTCACTCCTAAATGTTTTGCTGGCGGTTCCAGTAATTCATGTGTGGATGAAACTTCTAGAAATAGTTGCTCTATTTATAAACAAACTTTTTGCTTTGAACACCACAGTGACTAATGTTGTAGTAGCATGCACTGCTGCCCTGTTGTCATGTCTCTTCCAAGAGGGTAAGTCTGAAGCAGAAATGAGCTGCAGCTGAATCTATCAGCAGATATGCAGGGGAAAAGCAGCAGCCATTAGCGTCTGATTTTCACCCTGAACCTAAACTTGGGGGCTGTAAACATTTAGACTGACAAGAAAAAAAACAATAGAACAAAATCATAAAGTTTGTGATAACCCACATTATACCTTCAAATCTGTCTTAATTGGCAACTTCTCAGATTCTTCGCATGTCTCCCACATCTAAAATCAAAGGACCGTAAAACCAAATTTCGGAAAAGATTACCAACCTGCTGAGCTGCTGATAGATGCAGTTGGGCCAATCTAAATGGGAAACAGTGGTTGATATGTTACATTCATTTGTTGCTATTACATTGACCTATTTTGAGATTATTACTATTATTTCTCACAAAGATGTTGAGGTGTTTAATTTATGTGACATTGTGTCTTTCTGAGGGGGCTGCATGGAGTTTGCATGTTCTCCCTGTGCATGGTGGGTTCTCTCCGGGTACTCCGGCTTCCTCCCACAGTCCAAAAACATGACTGTCAGGTTGATTGGCCTCTCCAAATTGTC